>JAOTQY010000003.1:213400-224627 GCA_026413445.1 Dolichallabes microphthalmus
TTCCCACGGCACACCTGACGATCTCTCACGGCACACTAGTGTACCGCGGCACAGTGGTTGAAAAACACTGCTCTACACCATGTGAATACGTCCTAATATTATACAGACTGTACCTGTAGGTAGAAATGTTTAGACAATGGGTTTAATTATACTCGCTCTCGCCTAAACACAGTGTTGGTGCTGGCTTTATTTTTTTTATGTTATGCATATAGTACAGATAATGTGTGTGTGTGTGCCAAAGAAACTACTTTTGAAGTTTATGTAACATGGAAGTGACAGATCTCACTTCCCTAAAAAGTTGCTACATTTTTCCTCTTCGGTTTGGAGAGATGATGATTTTATTTGAGCCATTTTTCAGCGCTATACTGTCTCGCTTCAAACAATAATCATTTAAAATGCGGATTTTATAGTATTGATACTAAAATTGGTGTAAACTTCTAGAAGCCCGTAAAAACATTTTTGTCTCAAGAAACATTACGTTTTGGGAAATTTTATTTCCCCTAAAAATCTGTAGTATCTGTAACCAGGTCCAATCTTAATAATTTAGCATTTTAGGATAAATCAGTTTCTTACATTTAACAAAGTTACAGACACTACACCTAGACATGTTTTAGCCCCAGTACCATGTTTTGATCGTCTGGATGAACAGTTTCTGCTGTCGACGTCCAGGTGGGAAAAAAACGTCCAAGCAGCAGAAAATTCAGATCCTCATTTCATTTATGCGACTGTTAAAATGTGCTGCTTGGGAATTTTGTGAAGAATCACATTTTTAAAGCTAAATCATGTATTTTTATTTTTTATTATTATTCTCATATATAATGTTTTTGACAATAGAATAAAACGTGACAATTACATGACAATAAGATAAAGAATTATAATAAGAATCCAACTATTGATGAAAATAAATAACATTATAAATCACCCTAAGGAGTTCTTTGCTGGTGAATTCAGCCTGATGTTCTGGAGATGAAGTTGAGGTTCTTTGCTCTGTGTGCAGACGAGCTCGCGCAGGATTTTAGAAGACGTTGTTGGGATTTCGGTGGAAAACGAGATCATCGCCGACCTCCCGGAGCCCGTGAGAATCACGTTTCACCACGTGGTGAGTGTGTGTGTGTGTGTGTGTTTCAACAACATTCGAGTGCACGCATTTCAGCACGTTTCTTCAGTGTTCTCACTAAAATGCAAAATCTCAAGTGGTTATAACACATTTTTGTACAGAGAGGCAATTTGTCTTCTTTTTGTTCTAAACAGTCAAAGTGAAAAACCACTTCAGTGTGTGTGTGTGTGTGTGTGTGTGAGATGTGTTTTTCTGTTGTTTCTATTTAATCCCATAACACTGACCCCAAAAAGTATTCACACCCCTACTGAACACCACAAGCGCAGGTTTCAGGAGAAAATATTTTACAGAAAAAAAAATGTTTATGTTGCAAAATACCAGAAAGATAGCTCAAAATGAAACCAGTTTCAGGCGTGAGAGTTCATGCTTGGTTAACATGACGAGCTACACCATGCGGTTCCTCTGTAGAATCAAGAAGAACTCTTGAGGAACAGCAGATAGGATGCGATATGAAATACACCACCGACTGGAGCACAAACTACCGAAAACCAGGACGATATACGAGTGCTCCTGTACACAGGGAACCAGCCGGACGCAGTGGAAACCATGCATCAGCCTCAAGAACAAGATGGATGGCATCTGCAGAGGAGCATTTACAGAACATCAGAAGCTTCTGGAGAACATCCTCGTCTTCAGATGAATCCAAACAGGGCTTGGATGGATCTGAGGATGGAGTGTTTGTGTGGAGAAAGTCAGGAGATCATTTCTAGTCCAAGTTGTGACGTTATGTGTGTGTGTGTGTGTGTGTGTGTGTGTGTGTGTGTGTGTGTGTGTGTGTGTTTGTGTGTGTGAGATGTGGTTATGTTTAATGCCCCACCGGAAACATTATGCATGCAAACCAACTTAACCCATCTT
The DNA here is from genome assembly GCA_026413445.1 of Dolichallabes microphthalmus. Lineage (NCBI taxonomy): Eukaryota > Metazoa > Chordata > Actinopteri > Siluriformes > Clariidae > Dolichallabes > Dolichallabes microphthalmus. Next base: position 215,373 of record JAOTQY010000003.1, read on the forward strand.
TTGAGCTGGTACGAAGTAAGTGTGACCCGACTGGATTAGATTCAGTTTTACTTTTTATTTTGTATAGAGCTACAGTTAGCATCTAACCGGAGGAGGTCTAGAGTTTTAGAATGGAAATATAGAGAAATGCAGGGGTCAAGACTTTTGCACAGTACTATGTGGCTGTACAAATGCTGATAGTGAAGCGCTGAAGACATGTTAAGAAGAACAGAACGTACATAGTGTACGTACATGCATGTCTACATCGTACACATCATAAAGCTGCCGCTGACGATCTCTCGGCACGATAACGCTCAGAAACACCTGCTGCCTTCAGAATCTCACGTCTGCAGAGCGTCTGCGGAGCGTCTGCGGAGCGTCTGCAGAGCGGCAGGAGAACTGAAAGATTTGTTGGTTGAAACTTGTAGAAACATTTCACCATAACTCTTACAGAAACTGGTGGTTTTAGGACCCAGATGCTTCCGGCGAAACGACAAAAGAGAAAATAAAATTCAAAAATACTGTAAAAAATTAATTATTTAATGAAGACACATTTCAGTCTCCAAAAACAACTGATTCAGAGAAGAGTCGGACTAATCTACTGTTCTTATGTTTGTGTGTATGTGATGTGTTTCTTTCAAATAAATTCAATTCAATTCAACTTTATTCATAAAGAGCTTTTAACAATGATCACTGCCGCAAAGCGGAATGAAAAGAAAATATAAATAAAAATAAGTAAATGCGTATGAAATGTGAGAGAAAATATGTATGAATCACAATGGAGGTCAAATGAATGCTGTTAGGGTTAAAATGCTGTTTTGTCTTAAAAGGAAATTTAGACTTTTTTTTTTTTGCATATTATGCATAACAGTATCTCTCAAAAATAAGTGCACCCCCACATTTCACCACAGTCAGACAGATATTAAACACTTTATCGTACTGTGTCAGTATAATACTGAGTATGTACTCGTCTGTTAAATCAGCATTACAACTGGAAGCTGAATGTGTTTAATAAAACTGCGTCACTTTGAGTGATTTATTCCTCTTATACAACAGCCAGGATTCACTGTGTGTATTTACTCATGATTTTAAAGCGCGTGATGTCTTTTTACACACAGACAGTCCACCACATCAGTGGTTTATGTTCCTTCCTGTTATTTACTGTTATCTTAAATTTTTTTCCTTTACAGAAAACAAAAAGAAGAAAATGTGTTTCCTGGGACACAAGAACAGGTAAAAAAATATTACACAGTCTAGTTGTAGTCTGTGGAAAGTGGTGTGTGTGTGTGTGTGTGTGTGTGTGTGTGTGCAAGATATTGGTTAAGACATGTTGTGGAGTCTCAGATCCGTCTCCCCCCCCCCCCTGTAGATAACGAGGTGTTGTGGCGGGACGCGGGGTGTGTAACGCGCGCGCTGAGCGAGGTGGAGACGGAGTGCTGCTGTCGTCACCTCACGTACTTCGCTATTCTTGTGGTGAGAGACGGAGTTCAAACGGAAATGTAGCGATTAATGACTGACTCCGGTCACGTACAGACAGCTGCATAATTATTGGCACCCCTCATGAAAATGATCGAAAAGACAAAATATGACCGTCCCTGAGAGACTTTCTGTGGTGTTTAACCAGCACGAGGACGCGTCCACGTTATTCCCTCAGGTTCGCGCCCTCACGCGCACGTCATCGTCAGCTGTTCACCCCGGGGCTCACGGAGCTCGCGCCGTCTCCACGGAGACTGGGGGTTTAATTGGATTTGATTTTAATTGAATTTGATCTCTTAATTATTATTATTGGGATTAAAAACTTCATATTTCTCTAAAGTAACTATGACAACCTGCTGAAGTCCTGAACTACAGTTCACTTATTATATGTTACATAACATGTGCAAAACAACAACAATCTAATAATTAACATTAAATAAACTTTACATTTGTTTGGTGCAGAGGAATGTGATCATTTGGTATGTTGTGTAAACAAATGATGTAAATAAAGACAAACAATGAAACATAATAATCCTCTGCGCAGGGGTTTATTATGTTTCATTGTTTGTCTTTATTTACATAATTTGTATAATGCGTATTATCAGTATAAAATAATATTTTTAATTATTTAAGTAAACTAACAAAAATAGCATTGCTTTTAGATAGATAGATAGATAGATAGAGAAAAAAGTACACCCTACTTCATTTCTGTTTTTATTAATTAGGGATTAAATAACACCCAAGTGCTCATCAACAACTTCTATAAACAAATAAATAACAACAACAACAACAACAAAAAACAGTTAATATGTAGTATTTAGTTCAAAACCTTTTTTTTTTTTTTTTTTACCAAAAGTTAACAACACCCTTTCTACGTCCATGATCCTTACCCAGATGTGTGAATAAAATGTGACTAATTAAGTGCCATAAAAGCTGAACTTTGGGCTATTTGTTGTTCTGCAGCTCTCATGTGTGAATCTACATCATGACATGAAAAGAGAACGTCAGGTAGGAGCTCAGAGACGTCACTGTTGCTGCTCATCACAAAATATAAGGGTTATAAAGGTTGTCGTCAAACAATCTGAGCATCGCCGGTCTACAGTGAGAAGGACCGTGTACTGATTAGAGGCTTTAAGACAGTTCCCAATCTGTAACTAAACAATGAGAATCCCAGGGTATTAAGTCCAGTGTCAGACTGTTTAATGTCCAGAGAAATTAAGAAAAACCCCAGAATCTATTCTTCAAAAATGAAAAATGGAACATGACTAAGCTTTGCAAAATTGCGTCTGAACGAACCACAAATGTTCTGGAACATTATCTTCTGGACTGATGAGACCAACGTAGAGATGTTTGGTGATCACACACAGTGCCATGTTCAAAGAAAACCAAACACCAGCATGGTGATGGAGTGCTGAGGATTTGGCCTTCGTCTGCATTCACAACACCCTGAGACAACAATGAACTCCACCTCGTCCCACAGTACTAATTACTGAGACAAATCTGTCTCCCGAGCCGTGCAGCAGGACGGTGATGCCAAACACACCAGCAATTCCACATCTGAGTGTCTGAAGGAGAAAAAAGAAAAGGTGTTGGATCGGCCAAGATAAAGACGAGATCTCATCCCCTGCTGAGGTTCTGTACTGGGATCGTAAGAGAGCCGTGCAGAAACAAATGCCCTTAGACTTTAGTGAACTGAGGCAGTGGTGTGAAGAAGAGAGGGTGAACGTTCTCAGACTAAAGAGAGAAACTGATAAACTCCTACAGAAAAGGTTTAGTTTCAGTTTTTGTGGCTAAAGGTGATTCTGCAGTTGAAGGGTGCACTTGTTCTTCCCCCAGCTGCTTTCTGAAGAATGTCGGTTTACCTTTTGGGGGGAAGATGACTTCATATTACAATCTGTTGCACTTTTTGTTTTTGATCAGAGGTTAGAGTTTGGTAACAGGGGAGCACATGGCTGTTATTTAGGACCTGATTAATTAAAAATATAAACCTGAAGGTAATATCATTATTATTCCCGAGACAGACAGACAGAGAAAGAAATAATGTTTGAGTTTCTTTTGGGTGTGTAGGGTTTATGTATTAGACTTAGTTTTCTTTTGTAGGGTAATAATTCTGGAATAAAAAAAGTAGATTAATAAACTTATGTGTCTGGTAATAGTATAAGTTTTCTCTTTAAAACTAAATGAATAAGTAATTGAAATGTTCAATAACTCATTTTTTTTTAGGCAGGATGTATGAAATATTTCTTTAACAGAATTAGTTTTGCCCATCATTTTGAAGGGTGCCAATAATTATGGACAGACTCTACTACACCTCTATGACCTTAAATAAGCTGACCTTTATTACCTTGGATATTAAAGGACATTGGCTAGGGAACGGACCTTTAATGTTGGATATTTCTCCGTCTCTCGCTGTAGGATCTGAACCCTACGAGAAATGTGCGCCACCTAGAGGCTCTGACCTTCATTACGGCCGTGGGCTGCGCCATATCCATCGCCAGCTGTGCCATTCTCTTCATATCACTCTGCAGACAGAGGTCAGAGGTCATTCTCAGTGTAACGTGCTGTGTGTGTGTGTGTGTGTGTGTGTGCTGTGGTACAGCAGGTGCTGAGTTTTATCCTTGTTTTGTTTTTGTTTGTTTTCTAGGAAATTGAAGAACAAGTCGAGTCTGGTGCACCGCGGCCTGGTTGTGGCTCTGTTCTTCCTCCTCGTGCTCTTCGTCCTCACCGGCACCGTGGCCAACGTTGCGTCTGAGGGTGTGTGTCGCTTCATCGGGGGCCTGCTGCACTACATGCTGATCAGCGTCCTCTGCTGGATGGCTGTGGAAGTGATTCACACCTTCTGGATGATGCACATGTTGTTTAGTCAGACACCAAATCCATGGACCTGGTACCTGCTGGGATTCGGTACGTTTACTCACTTTAACACTTTAGATCAAGGAGAGTTAATGTTTATTATCAAGCCTTTAGATATTATTATTTTTATTATTATTATTATTATGACATCTTTTGAAACAATATTACGTTTTAAAGCAACTTTAGATTTTTTACAACAATAACTTAAGGTTAGTTTAGCAGTATATTTGAACATATCAGCTTTTATTCGTTTTTTTAATTTAAAAATGAAGTCGTTCCAGGTCACAGTCAGATGACTAATTTTTAGGAAGAATTTTGTACAGAAAGATGTTTTAAAGACTTTCTATTCAGATTCATAGAGTAAAATATATTTTAGATTTCAATTTTTAATAATATCTAATTAAAAATAAATTTATCAAACCAAACAAATCAACCAACCAACAAACAAACAAACATAAATAAGTGTTTTGTGTGCGGTGGAGCTGCTTCAGAGAACTCTGATCTCGCTGTATGATGAAAGCACGTCCTTGATTTCGTCGTTCCCGTGTCTGCTCCAGGCGTTCCCGCTCTGCCGGTTATCATTCTGGGATCGATCGGAGGCGTTTACGGCCAGAGGACGGTGAACTCTGATGATGATCTCACCAAACCGTATCGCATGTAAGGCACGACGATAATCTCACAGTCTGTGTGAACGTTGTTTGTTCAGCGATGGTTAATCGTCCAGATGTTGTGTGCCGGTTCAGGTGCTGGATGACGGACTCTAAGTCGGCTCTGATGGCTCACTTCATCATCAACATGGGCCTGCTGGTGGCGGTGGTGAGCTCCGGCATCGTCATGCTCATCCAGGTCTTCAGGAAGATCCGCAACAGGGACGAGTGGAGGAGGAACCGCGTGGCGTTCCTCAGCATCTGGGGTCTCAGCTGTCTGTTCGGTTCCACCTGGGCTCTGGCTTTCTTCACTTCTGAACCCTCAGAAACCGCCATCTTCCTCTTCTGCATCATTAACTCATTACAAGGTGAGTTTCAGGGCGCGTCGTCTCTCTGCACAGACCGAGCCGAGGGGCAGCGCCGCCAACGCCGGTGTTTATGTGCCAGACATTTCCTGTGTAGATGATATCAGGACAAACTGTTCCTGCTGCGTGTTTCCTTTACACGCCGCTGCTGGTTAACTGGTTAACTCGTCACGATCCGGGCTGGAGTTTAATACACGCCTCAAAGTCTCCGTTTAGTCCAGATCGAATATTTTATGGCATTAATTGTAAATGATGTTAAAAATGACAATTTAAGTTAATTTGTGAGCTAGTGATGTATGATTTTTAATACAATTTAAAATTATGAAATGAATTGTTTATATAACTGGGAACATAATAATAAATATAAATAAATAAATTATTACATCAAAGAAACAAAATTAGTTAAATGAATGATTTAAATGAAATGTAATAAATTGGTTCGAACACTGTGTGGTTCGTCATATAATCGTAAAATAAGTTCATTAACTTATAAGTAATGAGTAACATTAACTGTGGTTTGCGCAGGATTCTTCCTCTGGCTGCGGTTCTTCACTCTGGAGCGGATCCAGAAGAACCCCGAGTCCAGTTCTGACTTGAGCAGCACCGGATCCACACGACAGCACATGCTCCAGACTCAGGAGAGACATTAGGGGTGACCTCCCAAAACCAGTGACTCTTCAAAGACAAAAAAAAAAAAGGGAAAAAAAGCTAGGAGTGTGTTTAGGAGTGATTTTAGAACGAGATCTGTGAGCTGAGCATTTGTAACCATTTATCTTCCAGCATTAAACCCTGCTGGGCAGGTCCGTCGCTGTGCACTGGATTATAATAAATAAATAAAAAAACACAACAAAAAAAAACATCAACATTAAGCTGAATATTCGACGGTATAAACCTCAAGATTTGTATTTTTTTTTTTTTACTCTTTCAGTTTTTTCTTTCGTTAGCACTTTAGTTTTATTTCCCACGTAAAAATATCTACTGCTGTTCTGAAATACTGTGTCCACTTTAGACGGGAGGAAAAGAAGAGTTTAAGCACAAAGAGAATTAAAAGAGTTTTTTCACCCCTTATTATAAAATGATATTAAATTTCCTATTATTTATTTGGGGTAAATCCAACACAAATCAAACGTCCACATTTTATGTAAACGTTATTTAGTGCACTAATTTATTCCCAATTTAACGAAACAAGAAATAGACAGTTAACTAAAAAATAAAACAAACAAAACCATCTGGACTGATTTTATATACAGATTACGCTGTTGTGCGTAAAGAGTCTAAATTTCAATGTGAATAAGAAGGTTGTTGACGGAGTCCAGCACAAGGGGGCGCTGTGGAGCTGTGAACAGTCACGAGACAAGCAACCGAGAATCATTAATAATATCTCTTCTGCTGGCTTTAAAAAATAATTTAGGCCCCTAAGTGTGTGTGTGTGTGTGTGTGGTAGCTTGACACACTGCAGTGGTGAAACATTATTGGAAGATCTACCGCCTGCAGCCTGTAGAAGGCGCTCTTCTCCTATTCCTCATCATTTACTCGGCGTTTTATTTTATTTTCAGTTCTTTTTGAACTTTTGGCCTTCATGAAGTTTTGTGGGCGTGGCCATGAACAGACTTAAAAGTTAGCTTGTGTAAATATGAAAGGAATTTGAGTTTGGTTTAGCCATGAAAACTCTTTTTCACACATCGTAAGTAAAAGCTACTGATGGTACAGACGTAGAGCTCACACTCTGTTTCATCCTGATGACCATCGATCCGTGTTTCTGTGTGTGTGTGTGTGTGTGTCGGGTGGAAATGCAGATTGCACACAGAAAACAAAATATAAAGACATTAATACAGCACAAGGTTTTTATAGGTCATGTGACGTAACCACGAGCCCTGGATCGAAAGTGTTGTTAGTGTTTATTCTGACCTGATCACTTTCGTCTGTCTGTTCAATTCCACATGTTTCCTGTGATGTAAAGCGTTTTGTTCTCGTGTTTGTGAAACTATTTTATTTTTCTTCGTAACTGAAGCGTCGTGAAGCAGCGGCTCGAACATCCGGCAGCACTTTTACTTAGTGCCTTTATTTATCTAAATTGACCATTTCACAGAATTCGAACCTCAATTCATGATGTTTCATTTGATTTTAATATAATGAGTATATAACTTTTGATGTTAAACTTTATTTTTTAAAGGTTTTCGAAAATAATTCACAGTATAAACACATCATAATTTAACATTTTGTCTCCAACTGTTCAAAAATTTCATTCCGAATTTCATGATTTGAACTTTTTTTTTTTTTTTGCTGCTTGAGCCATTCTTTTAATGATCTGATATTAACACTGATTTCTTTATTATATTCATATTTAAGCTACAAAAATAAATATTAATGTTAAATATTTTCTTTCAAGCATCATGAATTAAGGTCCAGGAGATTTTCTTCCACTGAAGCTGAACTTTTTTTTGGTATTTGTGTATTTTTGAGCTATTTTCAGTTTAAGAATAAATGTGTTATTTACGGTGATAAATAAAATGACGTTATTTACAAACAGAAGCAGTCTGTGATTTTATTTCACTTTTTTCTCGCTTTATACAGTAACTGTATGTTATTTACGTAATTATACTTTTAGTATAATATTTTAGTTTAATTTAAAGTGGATTTTTTTCATTTGATGTAAATTTTTCCCATCAATCGGATCTGAAATTTCACTGATCTACACCATCGACAATCTCAGACTGCACGGGTTTCATTCCTCCATATACGATCGATATCATTGAATGTAACAAGTGTGTGATTACAGTCAGTTCTGGAAACATGTACAGTGACGTGGAGTGACATCTACTGCTGCGGGCTTTCATCACTTTCATCAGTTCTGCTTTATCTGATGAGGAACACAGCGAGGATGCGGTTCAGGCTTCATCACACAGCTGATTAACTGATTTCATCACCTGATTAACTCTAAATAAACCAAACGTCCTCAAAACCTGTCTAGAGATAAATTATATTATCATGCAGTTAAATAAGTTTTTTAACAAATATAAAAATATACACTGTGTTTATGAACATTTAATGATATCAAATCACCTGTGAGCATAAACTGTTGGAAATATATAAACAGTAGTGTGTTTGCTTTGTAAACAAGAAATGAGGAAATTGTAATTAAAAATTATGATGTTTTAAGTATCTTATGACTTTGGTTAGTTTTGTGGTTATACTTAAAATAAATAATTAGGCAGCTAGTTAGTAAAACCTGTTTTTAAAAAATATACCTTTATACCTTTATTTTAGAATTTATCATTTAATTTTAATTGATCTTTTTATCTTTTTTGTAACCTCAGTCGCCGTATATTTAGTCACCCGCTGACTGAACAGCACCTTCATCTGACCCTTTATGGAGTTTTCATCAGATGTGAACATCATCAATTAACCCTTAAATTATAATAAATAAATAAAAAAAACATCAAACTTTACAGTTTTTAACATTTTTAACTCTAAAACTTGGCCTGAAGATCAAGACACTCAAACTACACACTGATACACTCTTCACACACTCATACACTCTTCACACACTCATACACTCTTCACACACTCATACACTCTTCACACACTCATACACTCTACAGTCGTGGCCAAAAGTTTTGAGAATGACACAAATATTAGTTTTTGCTGCTAAACTGCTTTTAGATTTTGTTTCAGTTGTTTCTGTGATGGACTGAAATATAATTACCAGCACTTCATATATTTCAAAGGCTTTTATCGACAATTACATGACATTTATGCAGAGAGTCAGTATTTGCAGTGTTGGCTCTTCTTTTTCAGGACCTCTGCAGTTCGACTGGGCTGTCAATCAACTTCTGGACCAATTCCTGACTGATAGCGACCCATTCTTTCATAATCACTTCTTGGAGTTTGTCAGAATTAGTGGGTTTTTGTTTGTCCACCCGCCTCTTGAGGAT
>JAOTQY010000003.1:313568-323671 GCA_026413445.1 Dolichallabes microphthalmus
AAAGGTGTGAATAGTTTAGAGTGCGCCTCCTGTAGGATCATAAAGAAACTGCAACGTTTAACTGCATCACATGCCTCTAAAGTTTCGCAGCTTTTTTTTTCGTCATTGCCACACTTTTCCTCTCTCCCCAACTCTTCCTAAACCATTCATGGGACTTTGACCAAACCCTCACAGAACCCTTATTAGGAAGTGCAGACATGTGCTCGCTGTTTCATTTTTAGAAAGAAAACATGCACTGGTCATGAACGCGTCTTCTTTGGTGGACTCATGCATTTTATTTGATTCTAATCTTATCTAAAAACAACGCTGAGTGATGGGTGTGTTGTTACTGCTGAGTTGTACTACACACACCTCGTTTTAATACACACTGTCTGCTTATGAGTTTGTGTGTGTGTGTGTGTGTGTAAGCACTTTTTACATCACACACCTCCATGTGGAAAACTAATCCAGTCTGAATAGGGCCGTGGAGTTCTCTCGTAACTCGATCAGCGACACACAGCGAGTGTGTGAGCTGTTAGAGAGCAAATAAAACTCAGTCCTGGTGTAATAAATCTGTGGGATTCTGCATCGTACATATGGACTTCATTACAGAAGCGGAGTGCGCTGCCTGAACCGCTCCAGCGTTCCTCCTCCTGTCTCTTCTCTGCCTTTGAGAAAAGTGCCGTGGCAGGAAAGGGTTAACCACAAGACGCTGTTTTGATCTTCCTGCCTTGTGGAAATGACTTTCCCTGGCTTGGGTTCACCATCAGGGGCAGAACGTGGGTGTAGATGCTTGACTTTGCCTTAGGTTTATTCTTTTTTTGGACCTAGAGCTTCATGTACAGTAGCATCGTGCAGAAAAACAGAGCACAAAAAGAAAAGAGAATAGCAGTGTTTTATGTTTTGCATAAAAAATTAGATTCTAAAGATGTTCTAGACCTGGCACTTAAACAGCCCTTATACTTACAACATATATTGTAGACTTTTACCCAACTGTGAACATTTTTGTGTTTTTATTGTGCAGTTATGAGGATGTTTTATGTCCCGTGGCGCTGTGCGGCGTGGTACTGCATGTGGAAACACGTGATGAAAGAATCGTACAAGCTCCAGCTGAACTCACAAACGTCTTTAGCCAGAAGCCAAACCATCTGACAAACCCATTAACTCTGTAAAATCCACTTTCCCAAAGTCTGTACGCGTTCCTCAGGAGAGCCGCTGCAGAGACTTCGCACCCACACCGCTTATAAACATGTTATATACAGGAACGCTGCTCAATTAGTTTTATATACAGCATATCATTATGGGCCGTCTGTAGAGGTCCAGGCAGAAATAATACTAATGGGTGATTATTACGCTCACATTAGGGTTTAAAAAAAAGTTATCATAAGAAATAGACTTACAGAATAATATATACTGTATTTTTAAATATGGAACAATTAAGTATTGTTGCATGACAAAATAATACTCCTGTTATACTACTATCAGGTCAGAAAGATGCGAGTGACTTGATGAGTCTCTCAGAAGCAGCAGGTGTGTAAACTCCTTCCCAGACGTCCAGACGCCGACCCAGACGTCTCATTACAACAACATTTAAAAGCCTGTACAGTGTCCATACACTCAGACGTACTGTGTGACAGTTTACTCGCCAGGTATTACAGACATTTGACCTTGTGTGGGTGTGTGTGTTGTCTCTTTCACACACACACACACACACACACACACACACACACATTAGCGTTCTGTTCTGACGATCTTTCGCTTTGTCTGAGCTAAATAAATCTCATCTGAATCTTTTCCCACAGTGGTGTGTACGCGCACGTTGCATTTTGGAGTCCTCACTATAACAGAGTGGAATTTTGGGAACTAAAGCTCTATCGGTTTCGCCCCGAGGCTACGCTTTTAAACAGCTCTCTGCACTCTCTCGATCAGACTGAAAGGTAGACACAACCTAGCATGATTAATGAGCTGTGAAAGGTATCGCTCTGAGGCTAATAGCTCATTTAATGCTAAACCGAATGCATGCTGTTCATGACGTCAGGCCAGACCGCGATAGTGTTTAAAGGAACATGCTAACTCACTCTGAGGACGGATCTGTGCACTGCAGCAAAAATGTGAAACGTCTGTGAATCCAGTGAGTTCCTGTTCTCACTGACGTTATAGCAGCCACACACTCGCTCCCTCTCCTGCCTCGCTTTATTAAGTTAATAAGACCAATTAAATCACAGCGTGTCACACATGTGGCTGAGAAACCACAAAGCGGCGTGAACTCCTCTATGCTGCAGCAGGTCTGGGAGAACTTCCAGCTTTCCCTCCTTCCTTCCACTGAAGTTACACCAGCACGCGTCTCTGTACAGGGTTTAATCTGCTTATTATCAGCGGAGTGCGCTATACATGTCCCTGTAAACGAGCCGTTACTATGGAAACGTTAGAGTATTAGAGCTGAAGGCTGAAGTGAACTCCTTCACACTTTACATTTCTCCTTTAATCACAGAATCTCTCCCTGTCTCTTTATGCTCAGCTCCATGTTTCTAACTCGTTTATTATAATGAGCTTGTGTCACGTGACTCATTAAAACATTAACTAAATACGTGTTGATAATTGTGAGTATGTAACGTGTGTAAAGTGTTTTATTCTGTCTGAAACAGATTTATATTTATGAATTCACGTCCCTGATGTCCAGGGCTTTTTTTTTGTGTCTCAGAGCTCGTGAGAGACACTTTTCACGTTTCACGTTTCTCCATATTCCTGATAACATTATCCCTGACCTTGAGAAAAACGTGAACTTGCGCTCTTTTCCCAGCCTTTAACAGGGATACGTCACAGGATACGTTTGGCCTGTGTTTGCTCTCAGCACTGCAGATACAGTATGTTTGCTTTCTCTGGTGATGATAAATTAATTCGTCTCATCTCACGGCAGCCTGCATTTTAAACCCATCCTCCTCTGCGTCTGGCCGCTCTGTCCTGCTCACATTCACAGACTTGTCTGTCTGACTACAGAGCCAGGATCATCTGAGGAACCTGGGCTTGATCTCCATGCAGGTGTCACTGGATTACCTTGTGTGTGTGTGTGTTTGTGTGAGAGAGAGAGAGATAGAATCAGGTGATTAAAATTGTTGTGTTTTCACCCCCAGCATCCTGTCTAGCTGTGTGCACGCCGTGGTGGCTCTGCTGTACCCGTTCTCCTGGCAGCACACCTTCATCCCTGTCCTTCCCTCCTCCATGGTGGACATCGTTTGCTGCCCGACGCCGTTCCTGGTCGGGATCCTGTCTGGCTCGCTGCCTAAACTCAAGGAACTGCCGGTTGAGGAGGTAAATGTGAAGGCTAATGCTGACGCTAACACTCGTCCTTTCACTTTCACACTTACAAACACACACTAACCGCTGTGAAAAAAAAGATTAAATTAAAAAATCAGGATCCTGTTCAGAGCTCGGGCTCCGTTCACACTGCAGGGAAACCTGGACTGAACCTAAACACTCCAGGACATGCTGTTATACAGCAAGAATTCTAAACACACACACACACACAGTGCTTATTACTTTATTATGCAAGATTTATATAAATACAGTCCATAATTTGTATATACAAGTGTAACCTTGGATTACGAGCATAATTTGTTCCGGAAGTGGGCTCATATTCCAAAACACTCGTAAACCAAATCGGATTTTATAGTAGTGTTATAGTAAACAGTACACACGCTGCACAGATGTTGATTATACCAGTAAGAGACGAGCACTAAGACCCAGCAGGAGAGACGATTACCCACAATTCAGCAGCGCAAGAGAGAGAGAACCTGTTGGCTCAGTTGTGATCACGTGACGCTCAGCGTCAAAACAAGAAGCGCATGCGTGATACATGATACTCGGTGCTCGTAAACCAAGACAGCGCTCGTTTTTCAAGTCAAGATTTATTAAAAATCTTTGCTCGTCTAGCGGAACACTCGCAAACCGTGTTACTGGTATGCCGAGGTTCCACTGTATCTATTTATTATTTGTTCATCTGTTTTTATTCTCGAGTCGTGCACTACAACAGGCAGCAGCTCCGTCTGTAACCCTCGTCTCTTTGTTCCTGAGTTAAATAAATATCTCGTCCTTAAAGATGGATTTCTGGGCCGTCAGTAATCCCTTCATCAGCACTGAGACACAGAGTGTTTATTCAAACCCCTACACACACACGCTTGCTTTTCACCCGAAACCTTCATAAGTGTTCATAAGTCCATGTGAACACACAGAACAATGTTGTGTAAAGCTGGTTCACACAAACACACCCTCGCACCCTCCCACACACACCTCTGCGTGTTCCGACACGACCTTCTGTTTGGCCCAGAAGCGAAATGTAGGCTCAGACCTCGCTAACCTTCATCATTATAAATCTCAGTCAGAAACCTGAGAAAATCTGTCTGGTCCACCTACGTACAATATCTCACGTTTCATTCACATTTCCTTTCGATTTGTGAAGCTGCTTTGCGACAATGACGATCATTAAAAGCGCTATACAAAGAAAATGAGTCTCGTACGAGACTAAACGTGGAGAAAAACGAGCCGAGGGCGACGGTGCTGAGCGAAAAACTCCCTGAGATGGTGATAGGAAGAAACCTTGAGAGGAACCGGACTGAACAGGGAACCCATCCTCATCTGGGTGATAACGGAGCGCTTCATAGAGTACGAAGACTGCAGCTCTCACGCTCGTGTCATCCCGGTAGATTATGATTATAGATAAAGTTATATGTGTGGAAAGTGTGGTTTTGTGATTCCAGTGGAATTTCAGTCGGGTTTAAGCTTCACTCGTGTGCTCAGGTGTGAAGGAAATGGACACAGTGTGTGAAATAACGGCAGTGTGACTGACACGTGAGCTCCAGGATTGAAGTGGAATTTGAACGAGGGCACGACGTCACGCTCGCTGCAACGTGGACTGTATGAATTGGCTGTAAAAAACCGTCTGGCTGTTGACCTGAAAAGAAAAACAAAAAACACAGAGCAGATTATCTTTCGCAGCTTCCAGGAATCGAGGGAGAGGAAAAGCATCAGAGACAAAACACTCGGTACAGAACAAGAGCCAAAGGCTTCCGTGTGCAGCATCAGTGAGAGTCAGCTCCTTTACCTCTGTGATCCTCATTTGAGGGAGCAAATCACACACACACACACACACACACACACACACAGCAATGATAAACCTGGAACAAAGTACCAATAACCCTGGATAAATAAACACTCACAGGTCACAGGGAAACTTAAAAGCACTGCTTTAGCGCCTCTGCTGGTGTAAATGAGTCATGTCGCACTGCTGGTCTGGTTTTGGAGTGGAACTGGATTTTGCATGAACTTTTCTTTTTTCAAATTTATTTCTACATTCAAATAAAATATAAGTTGAAAAACAACACCGTGCTGCATAAATCATTATTATTATTATTATTATTATTACATCAAAATCCTGTTACCTGTGAGAGACCAGATCATCAAGCTCCTGGTTCTCACGCTGTATATCTCTGTCGGGTTGAACTTTTTCCGGCTGTATTTGAACCTCCTGAGTGCTGGAGTGTCCTGTACACTGCATTTATTCTCATTGTTTCTCTTTATTAGCCGCTGATGAGTGTGAGCTCAAACAGGAAGGAATTTCCTAAAAGAATTAAAGTCCTGAAAGGAGACTAAACAGTGTAGTTTAGGAAAAAGTGTCATGTCGTCATATGATGCCATTCAGGTCTCAAAAGGATAAACTTTAAAAGTTACACACGTCTGTTTTAAGTTTTTAGACTTTTAGACTGTTGATACACACTGGCTGTGTAACTAATACTAATGTCTCATGTACACGTCTCTGTCAACATTCTGGAGCTCTGGAAGTTCGTGATATTAAGAAGAAAATAATCATTTGTAGTTTGTACTGGGCCTTTACAGTAAACACCACACTCTTAAAAATGGTCCTGATGGGGTTTTTTTTCCTGTAGGGGTCTACATAAACATTTTAATGCTGATCTCACGCAGTTCACACCATCATCAGGTGGTTTATTAGAAGATCGGCCTGTGTGACCGCGATCATTGTCTTGTTTGTGTTTCAGGCTTTGATGGTTCATCTAGGGACAGATCGCTTCATCAGACAGGTGTGTACGTGGAAATGTCACCACAGCTCACAGTTAGATGAATGCCTGCTGATTTGCATTTACTAGTAAAACTACACACACACACACACACACACAGAGAAAAACATTTGCAGGTGAAATCAGGTTAATAAACGTGTGTTGTGATTGTGCAGGTGGACGACGAGGCCTCGCTGCTTCCACGCAAGTTACAGGCGGCGCTGGAGCAAGCTCTCGAGCAGAGGAACCACATCATCGATCAGGACTCGAACAGCGAGTCAGACGACGGTAAATTAGACAGACAGAAGCGTCTGGGTCAGTTTATACTGGGACAGAAAACCGCAGAGTTCAGTTCAGCATAAAATAGTTTTTCTTTTATATCTAAAATATTTCCTCCATTATAAGCTCATATTCTGCATATACCTTTGTAGATTTAAGAACTATTTGTTTTTAAAATTACATTGTTTTCAATTGAACACGTTTAAAATTTGAATACAGTAATAAATAATTATATTAACTTTACTGCTGCAATTTACAGTTTAAACCAACTGATTTCTTAAACAACAATCACAAAAACAACATTTACATCTAATTCTTCCTCACTGATAGTTTTGTTTAAGTAATTTATAGACGTTGCAGTTGATTAGAGGAGATTGTGCAGGACATATTCTTAAGTCCTGTAAAGAAGCAGAAATTGAAAAAATGAATCCCCTTGGGATTAAAGGAGCTTTATGTAACTTTCAGATTAAAGCAGCTGTGTGTAAGTTTTTTGTTTAACAAAACTTCAGTCATTTCTTTCTCATCGACTCTGTGTAGAAGATTTGAACTTCATGCCGTGATGTGAAGGTGATGATTCCTCCTGTTTTCTCCCAGAGTGTAACTCGCTGAACAGCGTCGTGTCCGAGGCCTTCATTCGCTTCTTCCTGGAGACCATCGGACACTACTCGCTCTTCCTGACGCAGGGCGAGAGAAGTGAGCGCGTGTTTCAGCGTGAAGCGTTCCGCAAGTCCGTGGCCTCCAAAAGCATCCGCCGCTTCCTGGGAGTCTTCATGGAGTCTCAGATGTTCGCTGGATTTATCCAGGACCGCGAGCTGAGGAAGAGCAGAGCTAAAGGTGAAGAGGGTTGTGGGAGAGGACGGGAAACTGGGGACGGGACATCACGCTGCGTTTCTTCGGGGACATTAAAGACTGAAATATCTATAAAAAGAAACGGAAACGCACTTGTTATATTGTGAAGTTGTTTACATGGGTGGGGGGGGGGGGGGGTCATGTTGATGTGGTGAAAAGCTCCAGTCTAGATCTCTACTGCCCTCTGCTGGTCACTCGGAGAGCTCAGGCGGTTGTTAAAGGAAGGTGAGATGAATGTTTCACACTTGGGTCTGTGTGTGTGTGTGTGTGTGTGTGTGTGTGTGTGTGTGTTGCAGGTCTGTTTGAGCAGAGAGCGGAGCAGTACCTGGAGGAGTTACCTGACACCGAGCAGAGCGGAGTCAACAAGTTTCTGAAAGGACTAGGTGAGGAGCTTCACCTCATAACTCGCCTCTAAAGCGACTCGTGTGATGTAACTGCTGAAGGTTTCCTCTCACTGCCGTGCCTCTGACACGTGTGGAGGGTTAAAAACACACTTACGATGATGCGGATGTCAGGTTTGCACAGAGCCGGTCAGGTCAGATTAACCCTGGGAAAAATGATCTGAGAATAATAAACCTTTACGTGTCAGGTGTGTGTAGAAATCATGAACATCACTCGAGCACAGAGCTAATTCAGTAAAGTTCCTCCAGAACACACAGCGTTCCTGCAGCGCTACAGCTCGGTGCTTTGGATCAGTTCAGCTGCTCGCATGAAACACACACTGATTCACTTCCTGTAGTGAGTCGATTCAGAGTCAAATCAGTCTCTGACTTTAAAGTGGCTCGAGACCACCTCGCTCAGACGCTCTCGGACCCGAACATGACGGCTAAAGAACCGCTCCGAGGAGAACACACTCGGGTTCTGTTCTAACAGACTTTAGGGTTTCCCTTTGATCCAGCCTAGTTAATAAGTTATAATGCGACTCAGACATGGATTATTATCGGATTATTCTGTAGACACAGCTGCCGTTGGAGTTTATTAACTGTTTAAATATTGAGATTTACCCAAAAACACGGAGATCAATAGAAATTTCTTTACAACTATTTTTCTTTCAGGTAATAAAATGAAGTTTCTCCATAAAAAGAACTGATGGTGTGGAACCCAAGAGAACTAAGGTCGTCTTTCCAGCACTACATGTGAAGATTTAACACAACTTCTATATCTGAAGATTTGAGCTGTTAGATGTCTTGTATATATTTATGAATTATGATGTAGCTGCCTTTATTTCGTTTCCTGGTACTGTGTGTATGTGTGTGTGTGTGTGTGTGTGAGGGGGGTACAGATGGAGTGGTACTGATGGTTCTGTGAAGATACCAGCACTACTACGGTGTGTATGAGAATGTGTGTGTGTGAGAGAGAGGGAGAGCTGAGCTGAATAGAGAGTGAATAAATGGAAACGAGTTCGAGGTGGATGTACAGAGACTGTGTAATATTTAACGCCATTTTGTACATGTATTAACACTTGAAGATTCTTGTACTTGCAATTCTTTGTAAAACAAAATAAAATAAAACCAAAACCAATAAAGCCTTTCAGATTATTCAGTAATTTGTTGATGATTAATTTGTTGCATAACACTCTTCGGAGAAAGTGCTGTCCGCCCTCTTCAGTCATAGCTCGTGTATCACCATGTTATGATTGACAGGGGAGACAGAGATTGCCCCACCCTCTTTTATTTTATAAAAAAATTTCCTCCAGATGAAAAAAAAATTTGGATTTGAAGCAAACGTGAGGATCACAGGGTCTACAAAACACCTTACGCAGGATGTCTGGATCATTTCAGGACACAGCGCTAGGTTTCATTCCACTCAGATAAAAGAATGATTAATCAGAAATGTAAAATCGGAAAATTCCTTCTGAGTCGAGCTCCACCTTCAACCAGATCTCCTTTGTACCTTTAAATGACGTCTCAACTCCTGATAAAATGACTGTAGAGCTCATTTAAGGTACGTAACCAGACCTTAAGGGTCAAATGCGTCTGAGACACTTACATTGTTTGCAACGAGTTATTGAAACATACCTGAGAGTGCAGCAGTGTGTTTGTGTCCAGACTATCAGACATCTGCTTTTAAACATTAAGATCTTTGAAAAAGTTTGATTTGAAGGATTGGACAAAAAGAGTGAGGTGGTGTCGTGGTTAACACTGTGGCCTCGCACCTCCAGGGTTGAGGGTTTTATTGAGTTTGCATGTGTTCTCCCTGTACTTGGTGAGTTTCCTCCCACAGTCCAAACACATGCAGATTAGATTAATTGGCATTCCCATGATCACTTTAGTGTGTGCGTGTGTGTGCATGCCCTGTGATGGATTGGCACCCTGCCTTATGCCCAGGGTCTGCTGGATAGGTTCCAGGCCCCCTGTGACTCTGTACACAGGATAAAGTTATATAGAAGATGAATGAATGAAAATGGAGAGAGTGTGTTACACTAATCCTCACACAGACTTCTGTCACTATCAGACATCACATCAGACTGGACTCTTAGGAACCTGTCTTTGTGCTTTCACTTCCAAGGCCCCTTTAGATCAAGGGGGGTCGACTTCTACCTGGTGAGGTTCATGTGGAACTTTTGATTTAAAAGTAATTTTAAAAAATGTATTTGAATATTGAGCTTCACAGATTAAAGAGTTAAAGAGAGTCACACCAATGGTACAAAGATGTTTTCTAGATGAAACCACTAGTGAAATGATTGTTTGTGAGAAAGTGAGTGAATCTTGTGTGTGTGTGTGTGTGTGTGTGTGTGAGAGAGAGAGAGAGAAGGAGAGAAACAGACAGAAAGAGAGAGAGGGAACCTGAATGTTCCTAACTAACTAAAAAATAAATAAATAATACTTATTGTATATCACTACTGTTCAGATAGTTGTTGTTATTGTTGGTAATATTCATGTTATATATATATATATTTAATTATATATGTTATTTTATTTATTTATT
>JAOTQY010000003.1:923846-934761 GCA_026413445.1 Dolichallabes microphthalmus
AAGCCTCCTGGGATAGGCTCCAGGCCCCCGCGACCCTGAACAGGATAAAGCGCTATAGAAGATGACTGACTGACTGACTAATGGAATTCCCAGGAGGCCAGGGTTTCAGGCGTATAGCAGGGTCCGATCACAGCTCCAGCTTACACCTTGATGGTGTCCAAACACTAGTGAAACACTGGGATAAGTGCATTAGTGTATCAGGGGATTATATAGAGAAATAAAGGGTGTTCTGTTATTCTGCACTATCAAACGTCCTGCTTTGACTTGAACCCACCTTGTAATTCTTGGCTAATTACTGGTGTATAAGAGGAATAAAACACTTTGATGTGAAGAATGGCTACTTGTGTCGACACTTTGTCACGAGTAATTATTTAAGTGTTTAAGTTTTTCTCTTTACACTTCGATCAGACGTGAGACAAAACAAAATGTTGCCCAAATCACATTTATGAGCTCCTTTTAAAAAAGGTAATTCAGCGTGTACACAGTGTACAGTATACATGCAGTCAGGAAAGCTGATAACACGGGGGCATTGTGGTGACACCAATAAACGACACGCACGCTTACGGACGAGAACGTGAATCACAATAAGCCCTGATGACGAGTCGTACGATAGAGTGCTATTGTAAACGACTTCGAAGAGGAACGTCCTGTTAAAAAAAAAATAATAATAAAAAATGGAGAAAAAAAAAATCACGTTAGTATTTAGTGGACTACTTGAAAGCTTTTAAACCAGAGACTTACAGTAATATGAAACAGATTGCACTGGTGCATTTACCAGCATAGAGCGCAGAGAAGAGCAGAAAACACACTCGACATCTCTGAAAGCTCGACACCTCAGAAATTCACTTGGCTCCAATCTTCCCAATTCACCCAATTCACAAAATACTTCACTTTGAGCTGTTGATGTCGTTGTAGCTGCTTCCTTCAGGACCGAATCTTTATACAGATCTTCAGATAATCCATCCTTTTCAGACCAGAAAGACACAGCTACTGTACAACGGCGACACGCCAGGTTTCAACCTGAAAAACTCTTTATAAAGTAAATCTGAAGAGCATTTGCATATACAAATTACATTTTTTTTTATTTGTCATTTACACAACCATACACAGTATGACATGCCGTGAAATGCTTGTGCGACAGTCCCTGACCCAAAATGGAAAGATAGGATAGAATAGAAAGATAGTGAAATTTCACTACAATGAAAGGAAAATTGCACTAGAAGAATACAATTAAACTAAAGAGAGAGGAAAAAAAAATATATATATATCAATTTGTACAGAAGATTTGTAAATTCCAACTGGGATGGAACTTACAAATTGTTAGATTTACAAAAGTTACAGTTAAATATAATAAAAGAGGTTAACGTAATAAACAAACTAATAAAGAGACCTCACATAACTAGGTTGTATAAATAATTGCAATTGTTGTATAAATAATTATATAAATGGTTGTATAAGTTGTAAAAGTTGTAATGGTTGTAAAAGGTTCTATAAAGAATTGCAAGTGAAGGAACGTCAGGCTGGATACTGGTTTGGACATCTTAGGTTCAATGAAGAGAAAGTACAATTCTTTACAATCGTGTGCTTTAACCTTTGTGTGGAACAAAGTTTGGGGAGGAATCATATATTGGTGAGAAGGTCAGGTCAGGGGTGAATATTCTTTTGGAAAACAAGAATCATAAACACTACAGAATAAGAACAAGGTGTGGCAGGAACCACTCAAATTAGCATCTAAAGAGGCAAAAGGAAGAACCTAAAATAGAGGCACTAATAAAGGACAAAACAAAACAGGTGTGAGTGATTAATAAGGCATGTGACAGGGTCATGTGATCCAATGAGGCTGATGGGAAATGCAGTCCAAGTTGGTGTTGATGTAAGTATTTATAGCACGAGAGGTTTTAATAATGACACAGTTATCATAATTATATGTTAGTATTTAGTTTGTTATTTATGCATTATTTGTATGTACATTTATTTAGCATTTATGGAAGGAGTCTCCAGTATCAGCTAACCCCAACCCTAGAGCTAAGGCTTTATGGTTAACAAAAGATTCCGACAAGTTGTAATTTAATTTTAAATGACAAAAATAGGCAGGTTGTTGAAGGAACGACTGTTTATAGCTGCTATAGTGTAAATGAGAACAGGAACTAATGTGACTATAAATAATTGAATAAATAAAAAACCATGGTGTTATTCTTTAATACATTAAAATTGTAAATGTTATTGGAGTTCTGTAGTGTAACACAAATAAACACTTACAGTGTAAAACAAGATATGACGTTTCCCGCTTTATTGCACCAAACCCATTGTTGATAGTTTTCAAAAAAATGAAACAACACACACTGTTTTATTCTTTAGTATTTTCCATGTAGTATTTTCCATTGATGATATTGATAACTAACCATGTTCAGATTTAACTGTTAACATTTTTTTAATTATGTGTTATACCCCTTCCTTAAATAATTTTTTGCATATCATCAACCTATTTTTATTATTATTATTATACAAAGACAACCCAAGAATGTACAAAATGAAGATTTTAAATGATTTTTAAACTGTTCAAACCTACCTGGCCCGATGTGAAAAAGTAATTGCCCCATTGCAAAATTATGAATGAACTGTGATTAACCACGAGTTAAATTTAATTTCCCACACACAAGTAGGATTACTGCCAGGCCTGTTGAATCAAGAAATCACTTAAATAGAACCTGTCTGACAAAGTGAAGCATACTAAAAGATCTCAAAATGCAACATCAGATTGCTGCGTTCTAAAGAATCAAATGAGAAACTAAATAATTGACAGTTATCAGTCTGGAAAGGGTTTAAAGAACATTTCTAAGGCTTTGAGACTGCAATGAACCATGGTGAGAGCCATTATCCACAAATGAAGTAAACTTGGAACAGTGCTAAACTTTCCCAGTATGACTTCCAAGAAGAACAACTCATCCAGGAGCTCATACAACCCAGAACAACATCTAAAGACCTGCAGTCCTCAATCGCCTCAGTTAAAGTCAGTGTTTGTGATTCAACGATACAAAAGGAACTGGAGGAAAAAATGGTGAAAGACAGTGCTGACCACAAAGAACACAAAGGCTCATCTCACATTCGCAAAAAAAACATCTTGATTATTCCCAAGACTTCTGGGCAAACATTCTGTGGACTGATGAGACAAAAGTTAAACTTTTGGAAGGTGTGTGTCCCGTTACATCTGGCGATAAACTAACACAGTGTTTCACAAAAAGAACAACATCATACTAACAGTCAAAACATGGTGGTAGTAGTGTGATGGCCTTGCCATAATTGATGGAACCATGAATTCCTTATGAAACATGGCATTTTGTATTTACTCGGGTATTTTTAATTTTTAAATTTGTTTGATGATCTGAAGCATTAATGTGTGACAAGTATCCACACATATATGTATAAAATTGTGCCTGAAGGGGCCAGAGCGGCTTTCAGAAGCAGATCACCCAGGAGCAACAAATGATTTAATAAGCCGCCAGCTCCAGAACGCAGAGGCAGAGAGGCGCAGGACGAGACGATTCAAAGTGTGTCTAATTAACATCAGTTTATTAGCATGTCAGTCTTTTCGGCTGTTATCCGCGAGTTGGGGGGGAAAAAAAGAAAAAACAGACGTTCTGTTCGTGTTCAGAAATTAGCACTCCGGTTAAATATGTGTAGCTTGTGGCTTTTTTCTTTCTTTCTTTCTTTTCTCTTTAAAAATTATTAGTCGAATCATTTTTAAAATTAAAACAATTCTCCAGACAAATAGCGGAACATAAATATATGGCGGATGCTCCAATAAAAATAAACAGAGTACAAAGCTGTACGGTATGTCATCATTGATAATTACTTTAATACTTAAAGGAAGGAGTCTCCAGTGTCAGCACTTTGCAACAGTCAGAGGTAAAGCTGTACTTTTTTCTCCAAAACTTCACGACTAAAGCTGTGCGATTTATTTAGTTTTCTGATTTAAACAAGCTTTTGTTCGGTCTTTCATGTTGGTTAGGTTTGAATTCACACTTTTGAAATTACTCTGGTAAACGTTCAAGCAGTAAATGTTACAAACTTTTATTCAAACGTTGAAAAAATTATTACACGGTTAGAAGAAAATACAAACCACTTTCATTTTCTGTTGATTCTCATATTTTGTAAGAGTATCACATATCCTACTTTTAGGTTTGAGAGCGGCTGATGCATTACCGCCACCTAGTGTACTGGAGGGCGGAGCTGAAGATCAACAGGAAAAAAAAAGATCGTTTTTGTACAAGAGGTGACAATTAAACAATCACCAGCACAAGTTACACAACGTTTCTGTGTTCACTAGATAATGTTAGTAGTTTTTTAATTGTTTAAAATCTGTATGAAATAAAGCTGCTTAAGTAAAATCAGAAAATAAACGAATGAACAACAATTAAATCGACAGTTTGTCTTTGATGAAGTGATGAAGCAAAGAGTTATAGATCTGAGCCAATAGTTGTTGTTTTTCCTGTAACAGCACATCCTGGAGTGTTTTAGTTCTCTTATACGACAGTGAGGTATGTAGATTTGATCTGTTGATAGGCACTGAGAATCTCGTTCATGAAGATTTAAAAAATCATAAAGTTACCTTTGAGTGGGACATAGCGCTTGAACTGGAGACTCCTTCCATGAATGTTACCTCAGGAAGCTATGAACAAGCCGTTACCGGGTTACTGATTGGAGGGTCGGGGGTTCGAGCCCAGCACTACCAAGTTGAGACTTTGGGCAAGGCCCTTATCCATGTTCGCGCGCTGAACCTGTGCTCTGACCCAGCTTCGGAACACAGATAAAAAAAAAAAATAATCAGAATTTTGTTGTATCACTACAATAACAATAAGCTCTCTTTATCTTCAAATAAATCAACCCCTTCTGACCAGTTGTGTGTAATACGTTGAGTAAAATGAAACATTTCATTGTCTGCTGGTTTTCGCCCTCATTTTAGTTTTGTATTAAATACTCAGTGTACAGTACCAGAGGATCCACCAGCGCTGACGCGTTACACCGAGTAAACAAAAGGTCACGAGATCCGTGTCGTCGTTTATGCGTATTCCGGCTCGACGTTCCCCAAAGCAAACACTCTGTTTAATGCAAGTGATTATCAAAGACAAATAAGATCAAGTGGGCCTTGTGTAATGAATATATTATGGCACAGAAGGACTAAAAAGGCAGGGAGGAAAAAAAGGAATAAATGATTGCTTAGTGGATGAAATGAATCTTAATGCGTCAAGCAGATGCTAAGTACTGTAATATTAACCGTCTCAGCTGCGCAGGTCGGCCACTTCCTGTCCCTAAAGCGGTCACTAAAATAATTTAACACGCCGCTTGTTCCTGCTTTTAGACACGTAACACACAGAGCAGTTGATCCTCGCCATCCGCAAGGCAACGCAGATCTGACGGCTCTACAATCAGCACCCATGTAAAGACTTAAAAAGAGCAACAAACGAAACGCACTTCTCTTCTCTCAAGCCTGTGCACGATTTTCAAAATAACCAATTTCCTGAAAGGAACGGATATCTCAGACGCAACAACCGATCATTCATCATCATCCTCCATTCGGGAAAAAAAAGAAAAAAAAACGTATTTGTGAAAAATGCATGAATTACTAATTAATGAGGCATTCGGAGCGGATTTCCATATTCATAAAGGTGTGGCTGAGTAATTGACATATGCATGAGAGAGCGGAGTGATGGCATCGAGATAATAACGCCTCGGCACAGGCCTTTATTATTTATTTATTTATTTATTTATTTATTTGTTGCTAAATTCTTCAAATTGCGTTCGGGAGTCAAGAATCCTTTTTAAATTTGCATTACGCATTCATTCTTCCTGTAAAAGAAACGCAGTCAAATGCTCGGCGAGATAAATACACTCAGGAAATGCAATGATGTGAAACAGTATGTAAAATTACATTTTATGAAAGATGAGCTTGTGTGATTCTTTATAAAAAAAGAAAAAAAAAAAAGTTAATTTTGCAAACTGATATGCGCAACAACCGCGCACAGGAAACGCACAACACGTTCGACAGATCGTACAAATGTGGGTTTGGTGACGGATGAGAAAAGGAGATCTAAGTAAATATACATTACACACACACACACACACACACGGCCTACGCGGGAGCTTCCCTACCACCGCTGTGAAGCTTTAAAAATGCATCGGGCCACATTTACACTTCAACTACACGCTCCCTCTACACTGTTCCCAATCCTGTGGCTATTTTCCGAGGTGATCATCCGGACCTCCGTCTCTCCGAGTCCTCACTGTTGATGGAATCTGATTAGCAGCATCCTGTTGGGCCATGAGCTCAGCTTTTTGGAGACATGAGGCAGGTCCAGCAAAAAAAAAAAAAAAGAGTCCTTGCCATTGTTCACAGCTCACCAACAAAAGCCATGTGGAAGCTGACCCGAATATGGCGCATTAACGGAGCACAAATGACATTCAGATGGTTCCTAGGCTTTCTTCGCAGCTATGCGGCGGCAAATGACAAGCCCGACAAAAACATGTCGAGTTTTTCACCCGCTCTCATTGTGTTCTCACATTAACTCCTTGCTGGGTTCTTTGAGATGGTCCAGAGTTGTGTCTGGACGCGGTGGGCCTGCGATGGCTCTGTCAGCAGGCTTGGCCCTGCTCTTCGCTGGTCTTTTCACACTCCCTCCCCACCGCACCCCTCCTCCCGCCTCCCTTCCTCGCCGACTTGGCTTCTTGTCCGCCACAGAAGCAGCCGATTGATGGGGTGATGGAGAAGTTAAACAATTTACAGATGGCCTCCTGAGCCAAACTGCCCGGTGCTGTCGGCTCCATGCTGAGGAGAAGCTTTGGAGACTGGTGGAGACGGTCATTGTTCGGAAGCATCAAAGCACTGGAGCCCTGGGTGATAGCGGAGATCATGATCACAAGAAAACGTTATATTTTACCTTGACTTGGAGTTTAACGTACTGTATACAGTATATAACATGTACAGTATATGGGTTTTATATAAGTCAAGACGTAATGGGATCATCATCAATACGCAAATAAAAAAAAGAGATATTCTTAAAATCTTCGGCCATGATTTGATTATTTCTCTTGTTAAACTTGTTCTCAGTATTTAGCTACTGTATTACTTCACTATCAGATCTGTTATTTTGACTAGACATGGGTGTGGCATGGCGTATCTCGAACATGATTGGCTGTTGTGTTAACTTGTCAAGTCAAAAACTTTATGTTATACATGTAATACAGAAGATGTGCGTGCCAGAGAAGCTACTCCTGAAGTTCATGCAACGTGGAAGTGATCTCACTTCCCCATTTTTGTGAAGCTGCTTTTTGAGACAATGACCATTGTTAAAAGCGCTATATGAATGAAATTGAATTGAATTGAAATAATTCCCTAAAAATTTCAAATTGCTAACTTCTGCCATTTTGGAGAGATGATTTTATATTTACATTTAAAATGCTAAATATTTATGTTTAAATATTTATACTAAAACTGGTGTAAGCCCGTAGAAGCATGCCCTGTAAAATATTGATGCTCAAATTAAAACATTACGGTTTTTGGTAAAAGAGAAAAATCTGTAGTGTCCGTAACCATGTCAAATTTATGTTGCAATATCGTAACAATTTAGCCTTTTAGAATAATACATGTTTTCAGGTTTATGTCTATTTATGCGAAATATAAACTGGCCAAGTTTCATCTGAATGACAGTTTTAAATTTAAATTCAAAAAAGTAACAGACACTAAAACATAATTTTTTTTTTTTTAATCTGAAAAAAATTAAAATCAGTAAATGTGTTTCTTTTTATCTGATAAAAATATAAATGTTTGCATATTTATTAAAAAAATTATTTAAAAAAAGCATGAATCGGGAGATAAGCATTAAGTATAATGAAACATGGTGTTATTTGATCCTATCTGAAAATTCACAGACACTTTTTAGCACCAATACCATGTTTTAGCCACAAGCTGTTTAGCATGCCGTCACTCGGACTTCAGGATGAAACACACCAAGGAATCGGGTCACAGTTCTCAACGATGACGTTGTGAATCTTCACATCCTTCTTATGAGTGGCTCCTCCGGATAGCGGAGGTGGAGTTTTCCAGATTAGCATCGACTTTACAAACGCAGAAGTTTGTCTTTAACCTTGCTGGACTTTTGGAAGGCACTTCGGAGAGTTTTGGCAAAGGAACCGGGAGCCTGGTGGGTCCGCGCATCTCCGGGTGCCGGTTCTCCACACTAATCTATTTTAAACCATCTGTGAAATTAGCAAGATTCCTTAAATCCTTCACCTCCAAGGATTAAAAATGGCTCTGGGCTGGAGCCATGTCTACATTATCCATGAGCGTCCAGCGCTATCCAGAGGCTGCACTCGGGCGTAGTAGCGCTTGTTTCTCCGCTGAGGATAAAACTTGAAAATTTACTTTCAATATTTATTTTTTCTTTTATTATTTGAGAAGCTGGAAAAAAAAAGCATCACTTTAGTGGCATTTTGCTTGAAGGCTTTTGTGCAGCCATTGAAATCCAATCGTTCCACCTTGCATTACACGACATAAACGCGAGATCGTTCATCCTGCAAATAACCGCACGCTGGCGCGGGATGAATAGCAACGCACAGCCTCGCTCGGGAAAATAAATGTATTTCAATTACGAAGGATTTCATTTCAAAACTCAAATCTGGGACGGGAGGCGGAAAAAAAAAAGAAAAGAAAAAAAAAAAAAAAACACCCAAACACGGACTGAAATTACCTGCGAGTCCGTAAACAAATTGAGGGTGCAGTGCTTGAGCGGTGAGAACCGAGCCCTCTGCCAAAGGCGGCACAATAAAGTCATGAGTCAAGTCTAATGAGAAAATCAGACAAATAGCCAGCTGGGCCGCACGAGCCGCCACTCCCTGACTGATTCACTGGACGCGGTGGCAATAGCACGGCGGCTCAGGAGGAGACAGCAGCTCTAAAACAGTAAAATATTGTTCCAGATGACTTCCTCTCCAATGTTTAGTCATCACAGCCGTGAAATAACAGCGCTGTCGTCTCTCTGAGCGGCTTCACGGAATTAATTATTATTTGCTGCCCAAACACCTACGTCTTTGTACAGACACTCTGACAGTTCATCTAAACAAGCCACTTAGAGGCTGCGAAATTGCTCCTCCATGAATGCATACTTCTGCACAAACCCCATCCCTCTAAGTGGGGGGAAAAAAAAAATGGAGAATTATCGTCAAGATTAAAATGTCACCAGGCCAGAAGTCTGGAGACTGGGCGCGTACGAAGGAAAGCACCGGAAAACACAATGCCAGGGCTGCTCTCCAGGGCCAAAGATTTGTAACGCAAGCTCCGAGAATTACAATAAGATTTATTGTGCAGCAGTATATGTCTAATTTTCCATCTACCGCCCGGCTCTTCAGCTGCAGCTCGCTGACACAGGCGTCTATTATACACTGCCATGCTTAAAACCTCTCTCTTTTACGCATGCTCTTGGGGAAGAGAAGAAAAAAACACTTACAGTACTGTACATTCTGGTGTAGGACAAAAAAATTATTGATGAAAAACAACAAAAGGTTTTGGTATATGGTTTTAGGAAATGTTTTGGAATACACTCCGTACCAGATGTTTTATTTTTTGTGGTTGTTGTTTGTTTGTTTTTAACTAGCAGCAGAAGTCATGTTTAAATAAAGAAAACTTTCCTTTATTCATTTATTCGTCCCGAACAAATACAGGTTTAATCCTGATCAGGGTGGAGGTGAAACTGGGAGCACTGGGAATACACCCTGCCTGTCCAGGACACGCTAATTCACTTCTAATCAACCAAAACATGATATTTTTAGCTAAAACGTGCCTCACCGGTGTGAAAAAGTGAATTTTCAGATAGGATCAAATAACATCATGTTTCATTATACTTAATGCTTCTTATCTCCCGATCCGTGCTTCTTCTTCTTCTTTTTTTTGTAATTATGCATACACATTTATATTTTTATATAAATGTGTATGCATATTTTCCGGTAAAAAGAAACACATTTGCTAATGAAAATTTCATGCCGTTTTATGTTTTAGTGTGTGTAACTGTTTTTAATTTAAATCTTTCAATGATCTTAACTGTCATTCAGATGAAATTTGGCTGATTTAGATTTCACATGAAAAGCTATAAGCTAAAATGATAAATTGTTAAGATATTGCAACATGAATTTGACACGGTTACGGACACTACAGTTTTTTAGTTTTTCAACTTTTAGCAAAAACCATCTCTCATGCAAAGCCCTGAGGTAGCCCTGGAATTTTATTGGTAAAATAAAAATTCTTAATTTTGCACAGGATGCTTTAATTTAAACAAACATTTTTACAGATCATATGCTTCTAGAAGAAATGCTCAAAGAAATATGAATCATTTACATGGTTATTGTTTGAAGCAAGACTATATAAAAAATGGTCTAAAACTAGAGAACCGACATAAATCTGAGCTCCGGTTCTGTTCAATGGAAACCTATATAATAATGACTAGGGACGGGAATCACCAGGGATCGAGTGATACACCGTTATCACATTACCTAGATGCTATTTTGATCTGTATCATTATTCTATAAATTCAAACATAATTTTATTAATATTTTTATTCTATATTATTTATTTTTAGATTTTGATACAATTCCAAACAAATTTAGCAAATAATTCGCTCCTACCACACAAGATGCTGCGCTGCCTGCCAATGTCTGAATAGTTTAGATTGCTCCACCTGTATAAAACTGCGACAGCCACCTGAAATGCAAACTTTTTTGGACTCAGTGTGGCACTATATAAAAGAATCACAAAACATCATTGAATCTACAGTGGTGTGAAAAACTATTTGCCCCCCCCCCCCCTGATTTCTTATTCTTTTGCATGTTTGTCACACAAAATGTTTCTGATCATCAAACACATTTAACT
>JAOTQY010000003.1:1122299-1133015 GCA_026413445.1 Dolichallabes microphthalmus
ACTCGTCTCGTCTCACCACTGTACTCGTCTCGTCTCACCACTGTACTCGTCTCGTCTCACCACTGTACTCGTCTCGTAACACCACTGTACTCGTCTCGTCTCACCACTGTACTCGTCTCGTAACACCACTGTACTCATCACATCACTGTACTCGTCTCGTCTCACCACTGTACTCGTCTCATCACATCACTGTACTCGTCTCGTCTCACCACTGTACTCGTCTCGTCTCACCACTGTACTCGTCTCGTCTCACCACTGTACTCGTCTCGTCTCATCACTGTACTCGTCTCGTCTCACCACTGTACTCGTCTCGTCTCATCACTGTACTCGTCTCGTACTACTCGTCAGCGTAGTGACTTTAGTTCTCTTGATGTGTTACTGATGTGCGCACTGCGTTACTCTGTCATGTGACTGTACTACTCTTACTCTATTACACATACTCTTGTACTCTTACTGTGTTTTACCTTTAATGCTAATATTTTATTCTTAATCTGTATTTCTCCTATTGAGTTACTGAAATTGTCTTTATATAGCAAAATATTGCTTTCACTCTGTGTTACTTTAACTTAATATTAATAAAAGTAACTGTCTCTTACGCTTTATTATGTTTATTGTAAAATTTGCTCTGTGACACAATAACCATGTAATATAAACCTGTGCTTTCACCCTGTTGTTCTATTATTATTATTATTATTATTATTATTTAATAGTAATAGCAGTCCAACTGAGATTTTTGCAACTCGTTAATTTTAATTTAATCTCTTATTATATTATACTGTTATAGCCACATTACTACTACTGTATTACGTTATTTTTATTCTGAGCGACTACATCGGTCTCGCTCTTTAATGCTGCTGTATTTCTCTCACTGTGTGTATAAGTTTAATATGTTCTCACATTACTCCGACTGCACTACTGCAATATTTTCATTAATACTATAAGTATTCATATTACCCTGTAATAACTATTAAACTATTACTCTCACTCTGTGTTACTTTTACTCTAACTGTACTTATTATTAATCAAATAAATTGCACTATATTTCTTTATACATTACTGACCATCTTACTGTTGTATATTCCTGTATATACTGTATTAATAAATCATTCTCACTCTCCATTCAATTATAATATATAATAATGTTACGGTACACACTGGTGTACTGCGGTGATATTCTTCATGTAATACTCGTTATACTATAAACTCTTTATCAGTCTCGCTGTAATACTCGAACTTTACTACAGTTGCTGTACTTTTACTTTGTATCCCTTCTCACTGTATTACTACATCATTCTTACTCTGTGTTACTGCACTAATGTGTCCTTTAGCACTAAAGTATCGTTCTTACTTTGTATTATTTTTAAAGTTGTAATATCTGTTATGTAATGAGCTTAAAGTATTATTTTTATAAATCGAATGCAACACTTTTCTACACTCCTATAATACTATAAAACAATCGCTCTTACTCTGTGTTACTCGAACTCGATTAGTATTATTGCATTAATCCTACTCTATTAGTCAAACTCTTCTATTCTCATTATATCTATGTTTAAACAGCTTTTTTGCGCTTTACTGCTTATTACATTACTATGATAAAACTCACTATTACTGTTTCATTACATTTGCTCTAATTCTCTTTCTGTATTACTCTTATTGTTTTATTACCACTTTAGTACTCTAACTGTATTCTCTTATATTATTATTATTTTTTTTTTAGTGCTGCACAATTAAGCATGTGGAAATAATATTTTTTAAATTGCCATACGAACCGGTGCAATTTTCTAAATTCAAGAAAGTGCCATCTGTTACAGGTCATGTGTGTACAGTCAGTGATTCATGTAGAGTTTTGTCTGAAGTACACTGAACATGACCTATGACCTCAGAGACTCGTGCTAAATCTGTCCAAAAGCCTCATTCATCAGTACATTGTTTGTTTTAAACTACCAGTGTGTGTGTGAGTGTGTGTGTGTGTGTGTTTTTGGTGGCCATTAAAGGCGCTTCTGTAATATTAATAGACATAATTAATATGAAGCGCTTGGGAAAGAAATGAGAAATGAATGAGAAAAAACGTCATAGAGTCAAGAGGTTCGCACAGACGCTGTTAGTTAGTGAAGGTCACGAAGGTCACACTGGTCATGTTGTGGAAGAGGGATTTCAGAAACTAATAAACGAGAGCTTGCCTTTATGCCACTACTTACACTTCCATTATTTGCTGTTAGTCTACATAAATAAGTCTGAAGACTAAATGGTTTATTAAACATCGCAGTTTGAATCTCTATCGCCATGCGCGTCAAAATAGGCGTCTTTGATCAAATCGCGCGGCTCTTCTCATATCATTTCACCCCAGTTACTCTGACTGTGTTATTAGCATCACTGTATTATCATAACTACTGAATTACTCTTATCACATGACTGTTACTGTACTACTCTTACCGAACTCCATTAATTTATTACTCACTATAAATTTTAAAAAATAAAAAAGTCAGTATAAAGTTTGAGAATTTATCAGATACCCAGATCTGCACGAACAACTCCTTTATAACCCTGGTGATACCGGGTGTCTTTTATTTTCTTGTGCATCTTAACGGCATTATGTTAATGTGAATATTTAAAAAACACAAGGATTTAAAAAAAAAGACTAAACAATATATTATAAATATGCGGTTATTATTATAATAGAGCGCGTTAGGTTCGAAAGCACAATGCAGAAACGGTGACACAGTTGAAAGATTCACCTGGAGGAATTGTTTTGGCCATTTTACAAAATTAATAATAATAATAATAATAATAATAATAATAGATTAGTAATAGATGTCAAAGTCAGAAGAGCTCTGGTTTGTACCGGTTGTAATTCTTGCATGAGATTTCCTGCGATAAATCAGCATCACGAGCAAAACATCATCCAGCCTCGTTTCCTAAAGCACTCCGCGTCAGATTAAACGATAAAGTGTGTATTTGGATAACTCTCCGATGACCCCCACCACCCCCCAAAAAAAAAAAACCTACAGTAGACTCTCGAGCAGAAAAAGAACAAAAAAAACCAGAGTTGACCAAAAAGATCCCTGTACTAACCTGGCAACGACGTCCAAACAATTCACCACATTTGCTATTAAATAAGCCATGCAAAGTGCAGGAGAGGGAGGAAAAGGAGAACACACACACACACACACACACACACACGCACCCAGAAGTTACACATTTAAGGCGACAACAATTACAAAGGCGATGAAGGGCCGTCATAAACACGGGTTTGATATATATAAAAAAGGACTCGCATCATTTATTCATGCGCCAATTAAAGGTTAAACACATGGCAGAGGCTCAGCGTTTTCGGAGAGCAGCTGCACAGAGGCACAGCGAGACGGGAGGCCACAACAAGAAGCTTAGAAAGAGAAAGAGAGCGAGCGAGAGAGCGAGCGAGAGAGCGAGAGAGAGCGAGAGAGAGCGAGAGAGAAAAGCAAACTAACTTTGTCTTGAAATGGTTTTGGCTGCGGGACAAGCTCTCCGCAAAGGAGCACGCACTGGCGTAAACATTTGTACAAAATTATAAGTGCATACAGAGATGCATACGGCAGGCAACCACCCGCACGCTGAACCCTCTGCCTTTACCAGAGTGTGTGTGTGTGTGTGTGTGTGTGTGTGTGTGTGTGTGTGTGAGAGAGAGAGAGAGACTCTGAAAATCCACTGCATTTTAATTACCGCCAGCCTGCTCACTGCGCCGCTTTGATATGGAAATGACCTGCGATCATCGTGTGCATCACCGCAAAAAATCTTTCTCTGATTCATAAAAAACAATGTGTTACACCTGATAGTGCTGATTAGACGGAGGAAATGTGTGTGTGTGTGGATGTGTGGGTGGGTGGGTGTGTGTGTGTGTGCGTGAGTGTGTGTCTGGGTGTGGGTGTGAGAGAGAGAAAAAGAGAAAAAGAAAAAGAAAAACTCACGCTTCATTAAACCCACATGTTCCTGTACATAATAGCGGGAATATTTACTACAATAAATTAAAGACGTGTTTGCACTGTTCTCTAATTCTGTGCAGTTGCTCCTCACTCAGCGTCCATCCCCGCCTCGGCTCTCGAGCTCTCGCTCATAAAGATGCTCTATTTTTACATCTGGAACGTGGCTGATATTGAGTCCTGGCAGGTCAAATCGGAGCGTGTAAAGCCTCTTCCTTTCTCCCTTTCTTTCTTTCTTTCTTTCTTCCACAGGTGCACGCATTTCCCTAAAAGATGCTCTTACTCGGACCTGAGCAAAGAAACCAAATCAGCTTCAAAGATCCAATCTGGATCACGGGAGGATTCGTGTTATACGCTCTTCTGTCGTACAGACTCTCTCTCTCTCTCTCTCTGTCTTTTTTTTTTTTTTTTTGCTTCAGGAGCAGGTCTGCAATTTGGGTGTGTTGTTAAGTCACAGATAAGTATAGGCTGCCTAATTTCCACTTACAGTAAAGAGGGGGGGGGGGGGATAAGAAATACTTAAAGCGTGGAGAGATGTTAAATCGACACACACACACACACACACACACACAGTCATCGTTTGATTGTTAGCCTGGAATTACACCTTTGATTTTCTCCATCAGCGAGGTCAACGTCCGTGACTCGGCATCAGAATAAATCACTGAGACGCATCAGAACAAACACCTTCTTCCAAAATGACAACGGTTATGAAACCTGCTTTCGATCCTAAAATGAAAATCGCATCACTTCCTGAACACCAGTGTACCAGAGTATACCTTTTGCTTCTCGCTTTGTATGTATAACTACAGGTTTAGTGTATCTCTTTTATTATTATTATTTTTTTACAAAATGGCAATTTACAGAAATCCTTAAGGTCCAGATGTTTAGTAAATCCTTATCAACATCACACTACATTCTTATTATCGTGTAATAAAGGTGTACGCCCGAACCTACCACCCCAAGTCACACAGTTCCTTCTGTTATTTATTTATTTATTTATTTATATAGAAATGTATGTAAATCTATCTAGGCTTAAATAAACCAGCTCTATTTGTTAGGGATACTTTTTCTTTTTGCACATCAAACATGAAAAGCAACTAATTAAAAAAAAGTGCACTGTAACTTCAATAATGCATTCCTGAAAGTTGAGACCTTCTGCCACAAAAGGGAAAGAAAGAAAAATCATCGAGACAGACTGAGAGAGAGAGAGAGAGAAAAAGAGTGTGGGAGAAAGAAAGAGAGAGAGACGCGCGCACACACACACACGCACGCACACACAACCTCCTAATGAACATGTTGCCATCGGTTTTGATCATTGTTGAAATATTCCACAGCAAATTAGCTAACACTTAAAGACAGATGTCACAACATGTGCTGCTGCAGTTCTGTCTCGCCCCGGCTTTCCTCCCCTACGGCTGGTGCACGCCTTTACCTTTATACCCGACCTGCTGTTGTTTACCTCGGCTGGTGTTTATCAATAGGGCGCTGCGTGCTGGCACGGCTCTAACCCCGCCGGAATGAAACAGAGAGCTAAAACACTCCTGAGTGCATCAACGTCAACCTGATCAGAACCTCCTCAGCTGATATAGACAAAAATCGATTTGTTTCATGGATAAATTCCTAAAATGCATGACAAACTGCTGCAGGATGAACAATACTTATTTATATGTACAACTAATACTCATCTCCATTTTTTTTATCCAAAAAGAAATATCTGCAATAGTATAGGCCTTGTGATTATTTTAAGCTTTCTCCTTCCTTAAACACTCTAAGTGTTTTTCCTCTTCTTAAATTTCTCCCAAATGTTTCAACTCGCATTCCTGCAAGTAATATAATTTCGATGGTATGGAATTCATTTCAGGAGGGATATTGTACAGGGATAAATGAGTTACAGCACAAGCGACTGCATCTAGAAATTTCTTGCAACATCAAGGACACACCGAGGCGCCTCTTGGTTTTTAACAAGAAGACCAAAGACCAGCCAAGACAGAAGCATTTAGTCTGATTTAAGGATGGTCAAAAGATATTCAATTTACAAATTTAAGGAAATTTTGAACAATTCTAAACAACTAAGCAATGCTGAGTCCAATCCTGCATGACGACATGAGTCTTTTTTAAAATGCAAGCATCTTTCTTTAAAGAAATAATTGCATGCACTTGCATAGATTTCAGTAGCGATAAAACAGATAATGATAATGCTAAAAATGATTCCAGTTTTTTAAAATAAACAATAAAAACACAATTGAACAATTTAGCATTAAATAACAGAACAATAAATTAAACAAAATATTTTTTTTAAGAAAAAGATATAGATTATTGATAGCCATCTAATCCAACACAAATACAAACCACATCTGCAAGTGTTTAAAAAAAAGAAAGGAAAAGAAAAGAAATACAAATAATAAAAATAACAAATGCTCTGCTTTAATGTTAATTTATTTTATTTTTTGCACATTAAAGCACTGGAACGCGCGCGCTTTGCCTCAGACTGATTTTTTCCCCTGTAATCACAGTGTAGCAAATTGCTCTAATCCGATTTAATGCTTCGTAATAATCCCGAACATTCACAGGAACGTTGCTGCTTTGCTATATCGCAGATTATAATCTTGATTGAAAAAGGTGCGGAAGTCAAAATTAAATTTAAAAAAATAGAATTGCACAGATTTTATTTTTGATCAGATGTACGAGTTTAATTATTTCTAAACATACACATATGCTGCACCGCTTACTGTAAAACACACACACACACACACACACACACACAACTGCATACAAATTAAACTAAACCGCAAAAAAAAAATCCCCTTAAATTCATCCTGAAAGTGCGCTCGGAAAGAATCAGAAAGCCGCTATAGCGCGCGCGCACACACACACGCACGCACGCACGCACGTGATTGTCCAGTGGAGAACGATCTGGTGCTTGCAAACACACACACACACACACACACAGCAGCCTGGAGTGTGCTCGCGATCCAAAAAGAGACAGAAACAAAAAGTGGGCGCAAAAAAAAAATAAATAAACTTACCGGCACCATAAGCGACAAACGTTTCGCTCTCCAGATCCCCGGTTACAGGAAACGGCACGACGTGCACAGCGCGCGCGAGGGACGGCACGGTGTTTCCGCTGAGCCACGCGCAGGCAGTTCTGTTGTGGGGGAGAAGAAGAAAAAGAAAGAAAGAAATCGGTGTTTAAAGAAGGGAGACAATGTGAAGATGTGAAGAAAAGAAAATGTGAAGCACGGTGTTCGTGTGTTTTGTTGTGTAAAGTCGTTTTAGATACATTTCTGATTGCAATCAATCAATCAATTCATCAATCAATCAGGATGCATTCAGATGTCTGGAAAGTTACATTATTATTATTGTTGTTGTTGTTGTGAGTTTGTGAAGGGGTTTTAATTTTAATAACATACATGCCTGATTTTTTTTTTTTGGCGAATACAGGACAATTGTCAGATCCCATCAACAATCTCTTTCTCACACACTGGGAATAAAGTATGTCCATTGAGAGCTCAGGACAGGACAGTGCAGGACAGTGCAGGAGCACATCCCCATCCCCTGCCCAGCAATGTTCGGGACAATGTGCTGAATCGGCGGTCTAATTATAAACGCGCCATTTGGACCCCCATAGCCGCCTTACCTTATGAGGGAAGTTGCGCACGGACAGCGGCACGGCAACTGTTCAAACCAGAATGCCATTAGCAGATCAGCTTCGACCCAACACTGGGACGAGCATGGGGAGCTGCTGGAGGTGGAGGAGGTGATGGAGGGGGTGGGGAGGGGGGGGATTGCTTTTCAAACAGCCCGTCTCACTTAAGACAAGAGTGTATTATTAGCCGCATGGTTATTCTTACACTTCTGCACTTCTACACACACACACACACACACACTGCGCAGTCGGAGCAGGGAGAGAAGTTGAGCTGGCTTTAATTAAGGTGTCCGATTGCGTCCCGCAACAACACAGCTTCTGTGTCTCCATCCGAGACATTTTCAAACCACAAGACAATTATTTTAAAAGCACGCATTTCTTCCACTTAATTTTGTATGATCATTTTTAAAGGCTATACATTCCTAAAAAGACCTCTCCTGTGTTTCTTATTTGAATATTATCAGCTCATGTCCAGCAGTCGAAAAGTCTCTTATCAGACAGTGTGTGAGTGTGTGAGTGTGAGTGTGTGTATTAGAGAGCGGCTCTAGTTTGGAGGGAAACACCCTTCGGATGATGAGCTATCTCTGTCACACAGGCAAAGTTCACACGCACTGCATGTCCGCATGCTCTCTTAATACCTTCACACACACACACACACACACACTTTGTGTGTTTAGGAAATCATGATGTCCTGTTTGGTCTGCGTGTGTGAGAAAGAGAAAGAAAACGACAGTGGATAAGAAGATGTATACATTTTTTTTATTTATAAACAATTCGTCCTCAGTGGAAACAAACACACGCTGTTCTTGAATATTTTTCTGAAAATAAAATCCATTATTTAACATTTTAGTGCTGAAGTGAGGTATGTCACTTTATTTCAGCCGAACTCCCGATTCTATCACTTCAATAATTTTGCTTTTCAATAATTTTCAGGCACTGTTTTTAACAAAACAAAAAATCCTAAAATTCGAATAAATTTTTTTTATATTTCACTTACTTTTCAGTCGCAGAACAGAAGTTTTTTGTTGTCGTTTTTTGTTGTTGTGGTTGTTTGTTGTTGTTTTTCCCCCTTTTCCAACACACCACTCTAGACGCAGAAAGCAGCGCAGTCTTGCGCGTCCAAAGTTGTGTATTGTCTCTAAATGGACGAACACTTCATTTTAATTTATGACTTATGCATTCTTCTGAGGTCAATTCTCCCTGACCCCGGAGGGAAAGTGAAGCCAAGAAGAATTTCCACGCGCTCTCTCTCTCTCTCACTCTCTCTCTCTCACGAGGCGAGACACCAGATTGTCTTACGGATATTTGCATGAATTATGCATCATGCATTGTGATTAAAATGTTTTTTTAATGACTATTTACTGATCAGAAGGCTGAAACATTTCTGCGTGAAGCCGAAAGGAGGTCCGAATCCGAACTGCGCTCCGTTCGTCACTGATAATGAAGAGTACCGCTCTGTGGACGGAAAGTGAAATTGCTTCCTGAGCTGGGGAAACATCTGCCCCACGGAGAAACACGAGACGTCTTATTAGCACAGGACAATAAGAGAAAAAAGTTTTTTATTATTTTTTAAAAATAATTATTATCTAGCCTATAAGCCACTTGAGCGCTTTTGATAGACTGATCGGAAGGTTTTGGTGTTTTCCGGTTCGTGCGCGTAAATCAGCTTAGGGAAAAAAACATATCTATATACAACCCGTGCAGGAGAAAGGTGAAACTTACATTGTAAAACTGGTCAAAAGTAAAACAGATCTACAAAAAGATGAAAATAAAATAAAATAAAATAACAGAACGCAACCCCTCTGGCACCGGAGACCCGGAGCGCTCCAAGTTCAGCTCCGCTGTCAACACGATCACCGCGATAAACAGCAACAACAAGCAAGCGAGACCCCTTTAATGCCACACGCACACTCCAACCCAAATCCCTGTCATGTTCTTGCCGTGTTCTAAGCGCTGGTAATGAGACGGACCCAAGCGCGCAACGTGCTTTCGGAGAGAAACGCGCAGACGTGTTCCAATGACGCGAACAACAGGTTCGAATGAAGCCAGGGAGAGAAATGAAATGTAGAAAAGTTTACCTCGATTTGAAGCACGCGGGTCGAAGCCTCAGCCTCGCTGTCCCACGTCGTATCCCAAAAACGCAGCGCGCAAAAAGGAAAAAGTCTCGCCGAAAGAAAAAACACAAAACAAAACAAAAAAAGCAAGTATAAAAAGTGGAAAGCGGAGGGGGGACCAAGTTCAAACTGTCAACAAGAAAATAGGCTACGGAATTGTCCCCGCTGGAGTGCACAAGAGAAAAACAGGGACAGAAGAAGAAGAAGGAGAAGAAGACGGCGGAGAGCTGCTGTCAATCTTGGCAATCAATGCGCGCGGCCATGTCGCAAGCATTCAAAGCATTTCCCGTCGTGCAACATCAGAAAGTGAGTGGCCAGGGGCATTGATGTGAGCAAGGCAAAAGAGGCAGGGCTC
The DNA here is from genome assembly GCA_026413445.1 of Dolichallabes microphthalmus. Taxonomy (NCBI): domain Eukaryota; kingdom Metazoa; phylum Chordata; class Actinopteri; order Siluriformes; family Clariidae; genus Dolichallabes; species Dolichallabes microphthalmus. The sequence goes on from JAOTQY010000003.1 coordinate 1,132,371, forward strand.
CCCCTCCCAGACAAGAGAGAGAGAGAGAGAGAGAGAATGGGAGTCTTCAGCGGGGAGGGGTAAAAGAACAGTGATTGTGGCCTCTCCAAAAAAAAATATATATATATATGTAAAAAAAATTAAGTGCGCACATGATGCATTAACTAAATCAATGAATGCATAGTCAAGCCTAAGGATTAAAGGATCTATAAGGGTTCTTTGTAGCTTCATATCGAAAATATAATGTACCTTTGGAACAAGGAATTGAAACGTCTTTGTATTTTAAACACTTTTCAAGAAGTCTTTCTGCTTTTTAGAATATAACACAAAACGTTTCTTGTAAAAAAGGATCTTGTAACCTCTTAGTATAATGCATGAATTAGCATTAATTGCATGTTTTAGAAGTTTTTGAGCTTACATTTATTTGTCTTTTTTTGCTTGCTAGGTGGGTAAAGATGTCGGGCTTCAGGTCTGCCCCGAGATTTGCTCTTTTTGTACAGAGGATTAACAGACCTGACTCGGGCTGCTCGAGGCTATAGGGTACTGCATTGATATATTGAATGATGGCTAACCACCGCACGCACACACACACACACACACACAAGTGTGCTTACTTATATATATACACATGCATAAATGCATAAATATACTGTATATACACACACA
>JAOTQY010000003.1:1300432-1314526 GCA_026413445.1 Dolichallabes microphthalmus
ATATCTTTATACCATACGTAGATGGTACCATACGTAGACCATGCAAGCTCTATGCAGTAAGACTCGCGGTGGCGGATTGCGTAGATATCCTGCGAAAAAGTGTTATTTCTATAGTCAGGCCTAAGGTCTCCAGTTGGTGTATAATTTCTGCTAGAGAACCGTTCTGTTTTAGAATTCCACTGAGAATCTTTAAGAGCTCCATACAGAGGGAACAACAACAGAACAACGTTTAAAGGTCAGGATAACAACAGAACAACCCTTAAGGGATGTAGATATGACCCTGCTTTTAATATGTGGTAGAGAAGGAACTCCATAAAACGCACGAAAATAAAAAAAGCGAAAATAAAGGCGATTTCTGGAGAAGCCAGGCCTCACAAAGGAAAAAGAAAAGAAAAACAGCAACACGCAAGCGAACAGAATAAGAGTCTGCTGTATGCATTCAGATTGCGTCTGGAAAAGCGCGCCACCGGTCAGACGCACAGCGCTCAGGACAAACCGACAAACTCTTTTTTTTTTTACTTGGAAAAACAACGAGAAGTTAGCACTGTTAAATCACTCTTTGGTCTGTAAGCAATCTACGATTGAACTATTTCTTTTGCAGAGGAAGTGTGTCAGTGAGCACACCCACACACACACCGCGCAAAAAGGCAACGCCAATAATAACCTGAAAAAAGACAGAAGACAGAGGCAAACAAACAAACAAACAAAAAACAATGGTACTCAGCGTACTCAGGATCCGAAATGGGACGAAAATGAGAAACGGAGGACGGATATACCGAATAAAAATGTAAGAAATACTGCAACAAACATGCGGTTGATCTGATTAACGCGATAAAACCCGCATCGACGCTGTAAACAAATTTTCTCTTCTTCTGTTGCAGTAAAAAACATTATAAATTCTTTAAATTGCTTAATAATATAAAAACTATACAGCTATTTACTGACTCTTACTATAACATGCTGGATAGTAAACCACACGAACCACAAGAAGTTTCACGATGAAAAATAACCTAAAAGAACTCTCATTAATAGAGATCAGATGGATGATGCACCAAAGCCTCCTAAAGCAACTGTGACTTTTTTGGGGGAAGATGTCTAATACAGAAAGGATGCAAGTTGACTTTAACTAGCAAATAAATAAGTAAATATAAAATTTAAGACACTTTGAAATCTCAAGTAAACCGAGCAAAGAACATAATCTGTCATATTTTTTGGTTGTTGATAAATTTTTTTTTTTAGCAATCCTAACACAGCATGTGATGTAGCCTAGTTCTCGGCTTGGTCATCAGGGACTGTCTTATCATTTTGATTCATACACGTTCACATCTCATACAAACTTAAATAATTCTTTTGATTGTGTAAAGCTGCTTTGCGACAATGTCAATTGTTAAAGGCGCTATAAAAATAAAATTCAATTGGATTGTATGTAGCACATAAGTAATCCTGACTTCAGACTAAATATTGATTTCAGAACCAAACAAGGGCCTGATTGGATGTCTGATTAATCCCGTTAACAACATTCCCAATAAATTACAGGACAAGCATAATCCCAACAATAACATTCCTTCCTCAGGAAAGACAGTTGACCGGAAAAGTAATTTCTAAACAGTATAAAAAGAAATGTTTTGGGGTTTGTTCATCATTCTCTAGCTGTGACTCTAGGGTTTTGTCCGACGCCAAGAGGCTTGTGTGGAGCTGTGTGGCACACTGACCCAGCTGGGTACCACAGTCACATGCACACATTCCTTACAGCACATGGAGGGTGAATTCAGAGGTCTGGCTCTGATCAATTTTTGGAGAAAGTCCAATCTCTCTGAAGAGATGAGAAAGATGTTCTGTCTTGTAGCTCTTTATTGAGTGTCAATCATTTGAAAAAAAGCTTTAAGTGCTAGGAGATTTTCCAGCACATAAAGTGAAATAAATCCATTATCAAAGCAGTAATGTAAGGACAGAATTATCATGTTTATTTCAAAGGAGTCCTCAAAAGATAAAATATGAGGTGTGAATTATTTTGAAATTGCTATTGTAGTTGTATTTGTACCATTTATCTTCCAGGTTCAGGCATATTGTATTGTGTTAAAGTTGATTGACTTTATGGTCTAAGACTTATTTAAATCTTGCTATTGTAGTTGTAGCAGGAGTTATTGTACATATTTCCCCTTTAGTGAATTTTACTCATGTAGCTTTGTGTTATTAAAATTAGATAAGACATAAAAAAAAACAAGTAAATAACAGCAGAAAAGGAGCACAGATAAGTTGTTATTATAAAGCAGGTGGTTATTATATTCACTAATGTACTAATTCTTCAATATACTTTTTGTTATTTAATGGTGAAAAATCCTGAGATCATGTTATGAAGAAATGGATATTAATAATATGTCTATTACAAAAGAATGCCTGTGTGGCTTTATTTGGTATAAGAGCTAAATATTCAAACAAAACAAAAAATGTTTTGGCTTGTGTTGGATCAATTAAGATTATTTTCTTTACATTCAGTACTCATGAGCTTATGAAGTTCCTAAGATATGAACCAAAATAATTAATGTTATAGCTTTACATAAACCAAACTAACATTAAATAAAGAAACCATAAAAAGAAATATGGTACTGAATATCATTTATAGCTGATCAACTGATTACTGTTCACATATTTGGTAAAAAGAGGTTTTTAATTAAGCTGAGGTTTATAGGAAATCAATACATATTCAAACAAATCTCCAAATAAAAGTACAAGCTGTTAGGTGGAGTCCAATCTGCAACATTAGGGTAACTAAGCTCAAGCTTCTGTAAAGCACCAGGGGTGGAAAATAACAAGATCCAGTCCCTGAGGTTCTCTTTAGTCTGAATAAAAGGCTGCATTTATGCAGGTTGTTAGTCTAAAGAGTGGTGACAAGAACCCAGGATCACTTTACCACTTAAACAACATTACGGCTTTAACAATTTACATTAGTCTCGACTGGCACACACGAGCACAGCAGGATGACCCTGTGCTTTAAAGTTGAGACACTTGATTGGACGAAGTCTTAATCAAACCCGGGGTTTAACATGTCCGATCTGCTTTAATGCGTCCAAGCAGAACTGAACAATCACATTTTTTATTAAAAATCCTTTTTTCAGTCTACGCTAGTATGGATTTATTTGGGGATGTGAAAAACTAATATTTATTAAGATTCAAGTTAATGGAATCTACAAAACTGGATTTGTATCTCCTGAGATCAATGTCTAACATTATGCTTTATTTACTTCTTGGTGATTTATTTATTTATTTTTTCCATAAATTGAATTTCTTTGGGCCAAAGATTTAAAACTGACTCTTTGAACAGCATTCGATTACTTTATTCAGAGATTAAAGTTATGTCACCAACAGATCTGGATTAACAGACAATCTGAGTCTGGATTAACAGATTATCATTACAATTTAGTCCAGGTTAAATATTCATCTGCAGATCATGTCTTTTTCACACAGTCTTCCATTAAGTCTCATAAAGCATGTCATTACGTCTCTGTGGTTTCAAACGTCATTTAGGAGATTCCCTGAGGGCATTGAGTCTACAGTATAACACTGATCACTAAGCACGAGCAAAGTAACTGTGTCATCACAACAGTGTACAGGTGTACAGGTGTGAAGACAAAAACGCAGATTATCACAAAAGTTCTACACGTCTACCGCGTTTCATTTTAAAAACAATAATCTAACTTTGAGTAGATCATTAGTAGCCCATTCATTTTCCCCAATCATGTTTATGTATTCAAATAAGGATTGATCTAATTAAACTACCTGGAAATTTGCAAACTTAATAAAACCAGAAATTTCACCCAGGAATGATGCTTAGATATGTTTTTATTTCTATTTCTTTAATAGTTTAATTAATTTAATGTCCTGCACTTTTATAAATGTTTTTTGATGTTTTAGCATCTTAAGTAGTTATATTCGTTTTTTTTTTCAAAATCTTATTATGGAAAGGAACCAACATGTACAAATTTGTGGATTTCATAAAGAAACTGCGAATTCTGGTTCTGAAAATATAGCTGGTTTTGTGCTTTAATGTGTTTTTTCCTTCTGGTTAGTGTAGATTATAAGGATTATAAAAAATAACTCGCATGCATATCATGCATATCCTCATAATAACACATGACAAAGAGCAGTAAACATGCATTTCAATGATATATGACATGACAAGTGATTGTAGACTGGGCGGAGCTTAAGTTTCAGATGATGCGCTGTAAACAGTGAAATATTTCTGCTGCGTTTTGTATTTTAAGCCATCGGCTCATTGCATTTCTACCTGTAGCATCTTTCCTATATTATTTTTGTACATAATTCTAATTAAAAACATCACTAAGAGCAAAGCAGGACCCTACATTAGCATGCTGCTTGCTGTCAGGATGGGCTTAAACTTTGCTAATCTACTAATAAATCGCCTGAGACTTTAAACAGGCCGGAGTTGAAATGACTCAGCAGCGAACGCTCAGAGATCCTCAGACGAGTGGATAGAGGGATGATTTATCGGCAGCAGAGGGTTTGAAGGAAATGCCGTGTTTTCTTGCACAGCGTGTGCTCTTTGTTGCAGCCTGCTGGGATAAATCCTCCCTCAGGATTAGTGATGTGTTTGGACTGCTCTGTAGATGGCTCAGGTTCTCTTACTGTGCCTTGTTTTAAAGTCTCAAATGAGGTGATGCTTAAAACATTAAAAAGGAAAAGAACGCCAGGGTCAGGGTGGAATATACCAGTCGAAGTGATCAGTTAAATTAAAGCAAAAAAAAAAAGACTTGATTAATTAGAAAAGTTCTTGTGTGTGGTCAGGTCATGGATGTGAAATTTATTCAAATATATTTAAGTGACCATAAAACCAGATCTGGATCTGCTAATGGTTTATTAATGAGACAATTGTAGACTTAAAAAAAAAAAAAACTAATTTCCTTGTACAATTAATGTTTAACATGCCTGTGTGTCAACATTTATACTCGAGTCGATCCATCAATCTGAGGTCTGCGTGTGTGTGTGTGTGTGTGTGTGTGTGTGTGAAAGAGCCTGAAATAATTACAAAGCTGGAGATGATTGGCGAGGCTTCAGAGCTCGGTCCTGTGTTACAGTCGCTTTCATATTGTATAAGAACAGAAAGCAAATCCAATTAGAGACAGAAATAAATATAGAGCAAAGCAAGCCATGTGCACAACAACAACAACAACAACACACACACACACCATCTCACTTCATTTACAAACAATTAAAAATGACCACGAACTGTTTATTACATCCTTTTCATCATTTAGATTTAGATTTTAATATTTCAGCTTTTTTTTTTTCTTTTCTACATCTGTAATATTTTACAATTAACTGTGAGAACACACCCTGGGGTCTCTAATTTATAGTGTTGCTTTTTATTTGCCCGGTGCTGACCTTGCCCATCAGATTGCATAAAAAGCCTGGGGATGCCCTGCCGCTTTACAGCCAGTTAAATTACACTTTGATGTATTCCCCCATTTTCAACTGGGAATAAATCGCTGCCCCTTGTAAAGAAATGACCCTGACTAACTCAAGGGTCGAGTACTGACATCTTACGGGGCCAGGGAGCCTCTGGCGTCTCTTGTTGTGGGGAAAGGCAACCTTTTTAGTGTATTCGTGTCTGGAACGAGCCTCTGAATTGTTCATGCATGTATTATGGAATGTATAAAAGCTGCCCTTTCTCCTCTTCTCTTTATTAAACATATCGAATATCGAGCAAATCTGAAGAGCTTCCATTCCGAAAGCAGCGTGCGGAGATACTGTAAAACCGGATTTACAAGCTCCGGTTTTGCTAAACAGGCAGGTGTGAATACACTCAGGTTAAACAGCCAATTAGTCCCGGAGCTGAACTTCAGCCTTTCTTAACCCAGTCATGAACTCTCGGTCTCGATTTGTAGTTCTTTCTCACATGTCAGAAAGTGCGCTGTTTTAAAAGCTCAATGGGAAAATCAGCACTGAGATAAAGGCCTGACTTTAGATCAGAGGTCTGTCAACGTAGATGTGGTATGGCACTACGTCTTAGTCGGGGTTGGGGCTGGAAAACAATCATCTCTAGACTCGTCTTTCTCGTCTCTCACTGTATGTTGGAGGTCATTGATAGTCTTACAGTTTGAATGTTCCATGGTTGTGTTTTCACGCAGACTTTGATAGTTAAACTGGAACATTTTAAGAGATTACATCTGTTTATTCTAATAGACATTTAGAAAGCTGAGGAATTACAGGACTTTTTGTATAATTTGTAAAAGCAGACAGAAATTTGGGATTTGGGAACAGACTGACAGTGACCTCCATAGCCCCTATTTGCCTTAAGCCTGAGCTTTTTTTTGCTGAAACGCTGTGGCCACATGCCCTTTTTACGATGCCACTCAACCGCAGTCCTCTCCAAACCTTTTCCCGTTCTGATACAACAGATTTGCACTGAGGTCTCATGCACTGGTCAGGTTACACGACCATATGGAGGAACTGTGAGGGCTGCACCGCCGTTCACCTTGAGCGATGGAGAAACCTCGCCGCCAGGTTCAATCCTGAATTCTAACAAGCGAGGGATTGTCACAATACCCAATGTCAGACCAAATGCACGAATGACACAAGGCATCAGCGGGACGCTTTGATCGCCTGAAAAAGCGGCCTGACAGTCTGAGGCACACGGCGTCTCGAAGCGAAAGCCGAAAATGTTTATGCTCGCTCCCTCTCGCTTAACAGGATGTGTCAGTCCTGAGCGGGAGGCAATATGGGAGCCATTATGTTCCCCCTGAGCTCAGGCTCCACGTCTGTCAGGACACAGAGGCCACAGTGACCAAAGAAAGCGCTCGGTCCTGTACAGGCGGCTCTCACGGGGGTCTTGTCTCCACTCGGGACCAACAGCAGACCCTCAGGGAGTATTTATTCACATCACTGACTGTTTACCACCAACAAGTGGTCACGCGTTTATCCGAAATGAGGCGAGTCAGATAGTGAACAGCAGACGAATTAGGAGAGCTATGCTTCACGTCAACGTTATTGAACCTGACGGTTCTCTATAGCGTGATTTGACATTTAAACCTAGGCAATACAGAAAACAACAAATGTATTAATTCAGCAAACTTTAGACTTTTTTTTTGACAATTATGTTGTTTAACATCCGATAAAAACACAAAATTTCGTGCATCATTTTTTCACAATGCCATTAAAACCCAGATAGTTCAGTACTAACATTTAGATGGAAATTTGAGCAACGGAATCCTCACATGTCTGATTAGCGTTCTGTGCATACAAAATTCTTCCTTCAACATGGGAATGTAAACACAGTTTATGCATAAAGTGGTACAAGTCATTGGAATGCTGTTGCTAGAAACACGTGCCCAAAATAGTCCTTGAATCACTTTTCCTTTACACCGGAAAACCAGCAATACATTATTATGATTATTATTAATATTATGATTATTTTATTATTATTAGAAACGTAAATGACGCTTGAAGGAAATGACTTCATACACAACATTACCCACAACTGTTCATCACTCAGTGACTGTAGTGACATTAAAAACATAATGTAAACCTTAAACACTTTTCTACACATAATTATTTGGGGTGAATCACGCCCATAGGGTGACCAAACACAGCATTACAAGAAGTGACGTCACAAAAAAATGTAAACACTAGATTTCTATTCATACAAAGTCTAAAAGGCCTTTAGAATCATTCGCAGGAAAAGTCTGCAAATCCACCCAGGCTACACGGTGCATTATGGGTATTCTGTAGCTGCTGCGATGTACAATATTAGTGCACATTTTTTAACTATATAGAGAAGCAAAAGAAAAAGAAAATCTAGCTAACGTATTTTTAACAATGTTTTTAAAATGTATAATAAAATATTAGAGCTGTTTATATAAAATGATTTTCTAAATCCAATCCGGTCAACATGAACCAGTCACGTCATTCCCATCACCAAATCAACCATCAAAGTAAACCTGTAAAGCATCAAAGATACATTATTCAGTGTCATGTTCCACAATCTGGCTTTTTTAAACCGTCCAATCACGAGACTGCTTGTTGGAAAAAAAACAGTAAAAGGGGAACATTTGTAGAACAGAAGGCAGGATTTGACACGATACAGGTGGGATGCGTCTCACAGCTCACTGATTCCTTTAGCTCATGACGCTGAAATCATCATAACACTGATTTCGTCGATGCTTTTGATGTGAAGAAAAAGTAGAAATTCTTCAACTCTCCCGAAAAACAAATCCAGTAAACAATTTAATAGTATTGAGAAGGGCAAATTTTTAAATAATAAATGTAAATTAATGAGTACAGATGAAAAAAGGGATCAGTTATAAAGACCGTCAATAAGTGGGAAAGTCACTGAAGGATTCAGTGAGTGAGTGAGAGTCAGTGAGTGAATCAGTGAGTGAGTGAGTCAATGAGTGAATTAATGAGTCAGGGAGTGAATGGATAAGTGAGTCAGTGAGCGAGTGAATGAGTGAGTGAGTGAGTGAGTGGATAAGTGAATGAGTTAAGTGGACTTGGTGGACTTGGAGTGAGTGAGTCAGTAGGTGAGTCAGGAAATGAGTCAACATGTACTGTAAGTGAGTGAGTGAGTCATTAAGTGTCAGTGAGACATTCAGTGAGTAAATAACTGAGTGAGTGAATGAATTCAGTCGGTAAATAAGTGAATGACTCAAGTATTTAAGTCAGTGAGTGAGTCAATTAATGAGTCAGTGAGTTAGTAAATGAGTTGGTGAGTGAATGAGTGAGTCGGCAAGGCAAAAAAAAAAAAAAAAAAAAAGATTCAAGTAGCAAATTCCAGAAATTCAACCTACATAAAATTGGAATGTTAGCATAATCGCTGATGCGCTGCATGCTAAAACTTTTCAGCCGCCAGGTACATGCATCACACATCATACATCATACTGTATCTCTGTGTTGCAACATGTCACAATTCCAAATACAGGGTGCTTTGGCAGAAGCTCTGATCCCTGTACATCCGTTACAGTGTAAAGTCCTGTAAGAAGCTGGATATTTGTAAGGAGCCAAAAAAAATAATAAAATAAAATAAAATCCCTTTCTGACTGACAGATTGAGGTTTCACAGCTGAGCTGAAGTGCATTTCCAGTGGCTTGGTGCAGAAAATCACCACTCTGGCGTCTCATCGCTGGGTCAGTTTGGCACAGTGACCGCTTCGCGCGCGGTGTCACGGCAGATCGCACGGACAAGCGTGCGCGTACAAGGCTGCTGAGAAGAATCCAGCCATTGAGGAGGAAACCTGCAATTTTCTATCAGGCTGCAATTACATCTGGTTCTGCGTATCTGTTTCATATGAGCGCTTGATTTACGAGCTGAGACTGGCAGCCATAAGTGGAGCAAGTCAGACCTGTTTAGGTATTACACAAAGCCAAAGGCCTGACACCAACACTCTCGCTTCAGGCACAGAAATGGCCGAAAGAACTCTGGATCGTTCTCTGCGGTGATGACTCGAAATTGATTTTCATGTGCCAGCGGTACGACATGCAGGTGTGAATCTGAGCATCTGAGCTACAAAGCTGGAGACATGTAACATTGTTTTGGTTTCCTATACTCATTCGACAATATCTGACCATGTTATTTATTTATTGTGATGCAGGGTCATCCACCCATCCAACTAAAACGTATAAAATTCGTAGGAGAGAAAAAAACACAAACCATAAAGTTAGGGTTGTATTCAGACCTTTCCCTGTGACATCACTAGTAACAACTTGGACACAATACAACTGACTCACAGGCACACATTTCACCGGCATACGTATGCATATACAGTACATACTGTACATACTTAAAACATAATTCACATGCATTTTTGTCACAAATCAACCAAGAAAATAAAAAGCTCAACCACTCTAGAATCAACCTTTAACTGTTTATCAGATGGGGATGTAGGATCATTTATGGAAGCTAAGAACCAATAACTATCCAAAGAACTCTTGAAGAACTCTAGGAGTGAGCCAATTACCTAGAAGCCACCAATTACAATCTGTACATATACAGTACAGTACTATAGGTGGCACAGTGGAGTTATGGTTAGCACTGTGGCCTCAGACCTCCATGGTTGAGGGTTCGATTCCCCTCTTGGCTACGTATGCATGGAGTTTGCATGTTCTCCCCGTGCTTGGTGGGTTTCCTCAAGGTATCCCTGCTTTGTCACACAGTTCAAATACATTGAGAATTGGGCAAATGAGTGTTTCCAAATTGAATGAGTGAGTGAAAATTCTTTAAAGGTAAATTACATTTCATGCATAATTACAGGTTTTTCCACAAAGGGGGTTGATTCAAATCCCTTTCGAATACAAAAACATTTAGCCACCCAAGGCACGCTTGCTGTACTCCACAAGGTCAGATCTTGGAACCTTTTGTCTTTTCAGTAGTTCTGCTGGAGGAATTGATATATAACAGTTTTTAGAACATTTGGAGAACCTTCAGAGTGTAACAAGAACTGACAATGGTACAGGTAGGCTAAAATCCTGACAGGTTTGAGATATGAAAAAGAACGTAATGAGCAATAGGCTGGAGGTTTTAGGATTTAGCTACCCAGATTAGACATACCTTAAGGAGAATGTTTTTTTTATAAGGTTTCATTAGTTAATTACAGAATCTTGGCTTAAAAAAAAACACAGTTTAATTCAACTAGAGAAATGTAAAAAGATGATGTATTTCACAATGTAAGTAGGTACTACATGAAAAAAAAAAAAAGTAATTTTATTCCTTTATAGTCATCTATATTTACGGTATATTTCGCTATATTTATTGCAAAACATTTTCGTAAAAATCCATTCTGTTCATTTCCTCCAAAGGGTGAACATATTTCAGATTGAAAATCCCACCGCTCTAACCAGTGTCTCTCTCTTTCTCCTTCCATTTCAGGTAAAGACACCACAGCACTGACTGACTCAGAGCTGCCAGCGAACACCGACCCCACAGGGATGGATGGTAGCTACCTCAGTGTGAAGGATCCATCAGCTAAGGTTCCTCAAGAGAGACCCAGCTCTGAGCTCGCCTCCCCGCTAGACAAAGGAGAGGGAGAGAGCAACAAGGGCAAGAAGAGGCGCAACCGCACCACCTTCACAAGTTATCAGCTGGAAGAGTTGGAGAAAGTCTTCCAAAAGACGCACTACCCAGATGTGTATGCTCGAGAACAGCTGGCACTCAGGACGGACCTCACAGAGGCTCGAGTCCAGGTAAAATACATGTTACACTCCGCCTTAAAGCCTTTAACTAGAGTTAGGGTTAGGGTCTTGCCACCAGCACTGATCTCTCCTCCTGTCTAAGGAGGCTACATGAATAACTCAAAAGTTTGCATCATTCATAAATACATTGAAGTAAAGAGAACCAACATGGAGCTCTGGTTCATCTACAAAACAGAACTTCATGGTCACTTAATGGTGTTTTCTGTTCCGAAGCCTTTGACCCAACAGCAACTTAGTCTCAGGCAGAGTTCATTTACTTCCAAGCCTAAAAGTTTGCACCTCCAGTGGCATGTTCTAGCTTAGTGATTTCAAAAGTTCTGAAGGTCCTTAATGACTTGTAATTTGCATTTTCTCATCATTGCTTCTTTTTATTAGCACCTGATAACTATGAAATTAATGAATGACTTCAATCAGAAGGAAGTTTGGCAAAATAATTATACCCAACAGGCTGGATATAAAGATCACACAGGAATATAAAGACAATGTAGCCAAGACAAAATTTTCATTCGAGGATATATGGATCTCAAGAGGTTAAAATTACTGTAAAAATCTGATCTCCAGTCTAGTTCGCAAAGAATAACTGAAAAAGTGAATCACTGCTGAGAAACAGTTGAAGTAGATGACTGGAGTTCACATGAATAATTGTTTCTCATTCTGAAATATTACCTCTTTCCCACTATTAATATCTTAATAGGAGTTTGTGACATAGAACTCCTTTGTGTCATATGCTTTGTCATAAATTCAAATGAGTGTGTGGCAACTTTAGCAATTATTTGTGCATTTTAATCATTTCCTAGAAATGCAGAATCAAATACAAAAAAAAAAAAAAAGAATTTCTGTGTTTTAGAAATTTTTAGCATGTATAATTTTTGGCTCTGTAAATGAAAAAAAAAGGGTGTGCAAAGGTTTTGCATACAACTCTCTTTTCTGTAAACTGGAAATGCGGGTCATTAACATCAATCTGAATTTTTACGTTTTAACCAAATAAATTTTTTTTGTCTAGTAAATTGTGTGCAGATCATTCCACTTTATCGTACATTTATTTTGTGTCATACACTGAAAGTTAAGTGTCTGCAAAATGTATTGCACTTTTCTATACATTTTATTTTGTATAATCAAAATTATAGAATGATATATTAAAAGTAGATAGAATTATATAGAATGTTTTAGGAAATTTCTGCACTTTAATGTACTAGTTAATTTTTGGTTTTGTAGTTTGAAATCAAGGGCATGTAAACTTTTGCACTTAACTGCATTATTCCTTCACTTTATCAACGCTAACATGAAACTGAATTTTCTTTCTTTTTCTGTCAGTTTCTTGAAATTGCCTTTTTTGGATTTATAATAATATCAAATTTCTGCATGTAATAATTTCTTACAAATGTAGCAACAAGAACAAAACAACATTAAGACTGAAGCAATGAGCAAAAAGAGTCAATGTGAAATAGTTGAGATAATATTTACATGGCACTGAATCTGTGACAAATTTTCATACCAAAATTAGCTTTAAACTTGGGATTTAAAGCTTTATGGTGGAATATGTTAAAGGCCTGAAATTGTCAATCAGAATGTTCAACTAATAATAATGACTAATAATGTAAGTTTCAAAAAGTTTTTCTCAAGCGCGAGGTTATGAAGAGCACCAGTGAGAATAAACACAGACGAGAGAACCATGAAAACCTTCAGAAATCCAAATCCATATGTGTGAAGCAAAGGGGGGTAAAAAGAACAGCGCAGACATGGTGCTCGGTGTCGGGTTTCATCCCTGGCCTTCACCAGAACCTCTGAACTACAACATATCTGGGTCTGGAAAAACCCAGAACCCATGACCCTCTCACTCCCTCCCTTCTCCTTCATATTTGCATATAATCCTTCCAGGACCATGACTGCATTCCAGCACTGAGTGACACACAGGGAGAACCCGCTCTACCCAACAGCACGTGCACGCTTTACTAAGAACCACGGGATTTAAACTGTTTGTTTTTCATTAATGTCCTGCTCGGAAAAGAATGTGTCCCTCCCTCCTCTAGGGGTTGGGTGAGAGAACCTCGCTGGAGGCTTTGGATGTGCTGAAGTTCACTTGTAACCTTCAACCTCGTCTCGGTTTCGCCGATAAAACTCAGATTTACTTTTAGTTTGTAAGCGTTACTAAGAAAGACGGTCACATGTGCATATGCGACAATTCTCTCGCTACAATTTTATCTTCATTGTTTCACACGTCTCAAATAAATAAAGATAAAAATATCATGCTGTCTAGATAAAGATGCGCTATGTTACCATTTAGCGCAAAATAAATTCATATAAAATGCCAAAAATCTAAATAAATGGATAATTTTCATAAAGAAATACAAATAAAATGTTCAGTTTTTATCTATTCTAAAAAGCAACACCACTTGCAGTCTCCCAGGTAGTGAACACAAGGTTAGCTAGATGCCGGAGGTCAAAGGTTAAGCACTTTAAAACCTGTAACTCATCCTGACAGCCACCAGTTTCATATGACAGGATTATTTGAAATAGAAGTAAAAATGCCACAGAAAGTAAAGCGCTCAGAGTTGGCCAAAGCACTCGGCTTGGTTTATTCACGATTAGCAGTCAGTTATGTCTGTAAAATACTGACTTAATATATTACACCGCCTTATAAACCAGGCCTGGATTAAGTAAATATGTGCATGGTTTGATAAATAAATGAAAATACTCCTGTGGTTTAAAAATAAATAAATAAATAAATAAATAAAAAGCTAGCGACCCACAAAGCTGTAAATGTGTTGCTTTGTTTGCACAGAAAATTATTTTCAAACAATAAAAAAAAAGAAAAAAAGAAAAATGTTATACATATATACAAAAAAAAAAAAAAAAAAAAAACGGGAAGTTGAGTGACAGCAGAACCAGATGA
>JAOTQY010000003.1:1314626-1330775 GCA_026413445.1 Dolichallabes microphthalmus
TTTTTACAACATTATTGTTGAAATACACAGTCCTGAAAAAGGGGGCGTTTCTTTTTTTCGCTGAGTATATAATCTTAGCCCTGCGCTGGAACATAAATAAAGCTGCGTAATAAGCGTCTAAGTGGCTTTAGCTGTCAACCTCTTTACCAATTACTGTGTCGTTACCACGCGTACTAAACATACAAAAATACATTCTTTTTTGCCTCGCAACAAGCCACTGAACAAAAGTTTAAAAAAAAATTTTTTTTAAGTGCACAAAGGAGGAAAGTCCATGGGATAGAGACAGGAAAAGAGAAGGCATTTTTAAAGTGAACTCTGCTCTCTAACAATCCTCTCTCAAAGCTTCGGCCTCCCGGTCTCTCTGGTACAAAGGCGGGCTTTTTTGGTGAGAGAAGAAACTCTACACGCCTCTGCCTTGGCTCGTGTGTTCGAGTTCAGACAGAGGAGAGCAGAGGAGCGAGGGAATACGTCCACCTTTTCTTGTCGGCACGCCTCTCCGCGGTTGGAGGAACAGAGTCGGACAGCCGGGGGGCTTAGGCGTCAGGAAATTAAACATAAAATGAAAACAAGCTCGGGTTTGAAACTATCCAAGCTCACTCTTCTCAATTTCCCAACCGAAGAGCGAAGATAAAACCGAAGCAGAGAAACAGGAAGACAATGGGGATGAGTGACTTCTTCCTGCACTGCTGCACAAGCAGTCCATTACAAGCAGAGCACATTTTATTTTAATAGCAACTACTTACTGTACTAAGTATAAACCAAAAAGATAAATCATGTAAATGGGAAAAAGATGGTTACAGGTAACATGCTGTGCTGTTAAAGGAAAATAATCAGTGACAAGTGTGGTGTGATGAAGCGAAGTCACTCCTACTGTACCGTCCTTAATCTGATTCATTTCTTTTAAAGCTGAAAAGTGTTTTATTCCTTTAACACCACAGCAAGTTGCTAAACGCTATAAATATTTATTTATTATTAAACACCCACAAATAATAGTAAGGGATTTACAGTTACGTTAATTTTGCGAAACGCCCAACGAAGCAAGTTTTAAACACTTGTTCCTTCAATAGCTGCTTTTTCACTTTCTTGAACTTCAATAAGAAACATAAATGCTAATAAATTTAAGAATAATGTGTTAAAATAAACCTGTGATTTACAGCTAGTCTCAGAAACGCTGTTATGAGAAATTAATCAATAACTTCTGACCGATCAGAACTTATATGGACTGTTAATTCTATCCATGACTCAAAATTCAGAAAAATGTGATATGATGACTTGCCTTTAGTGACATTTGGTTTCTGCCCATTAATAAGTGTAACTATGCTCGTTAAGGTGTTCATCAAGGACTTGATTAATGCATGTGTTGGTCAGTTAATGAATATTAGCCGCTCCTCAGGGGCAGGGGTATCTCTTTGGTTAAGCTGTTGGACTATCGCTCAGAAGGGCACAGGTTCAAATCCCAGCACCACCATACTGCCTTTACAACGCCCTTAACTCTGAAGTGCTCATATGTGTAAGTCGCTCTAAATAATGGTGTCTACTGAATGTCAAAATGTTATTAAGATAAAAAAAAAATACAACTGCTAGTTTCATTGTTAATGATATATCGACATTTAAGTTTACTGTTTATTCATGGGTAAAAAACGCCACTTATTTAAAAGAATTATATAAAGGAACGGCTTTATTCTGAAGACTTGACATAAAGTGCAATCAGAGCGGCAGCGCGATCGAGTTTCGCAGAGAGCAGATAGCTGGATGACGTCTCTCTGTTTGGCTGCAGTGGAAAATGCCAGACTTAAACCCATCTGAGACTCGGCCTGTATTTAGATCGCTTGCTCAGCCTTTGATGGTAGTTTAAACATAATAATGCTCTCATAAACAACGCTTTTAGGATCAGTTGTCAGAGGTAATTATGGTACACTTTTGTCATGAGAACGCTGTGCTATACTAGTCTAAGCACAAGGGGAAAGGGGTGAGGGGAGTAAAAAGCAGGGGGTGCTGGGGGAGGTGGGGTGTGGGGGTGCTGCAGGGTCTGCTAGCATTTTGTTTGAGGAACTGATGTGAAATTCTCTCCACATTGTCTGTATTAAGGACCATCCTCTATTTTCCCTTTGATTGTCTGTGCCGCTGCGGAATTAGAAGAATTGGTTCGTTTCTTTCGCTCGCGTTTTTTTAATTGCATGTGAGTTGCACGCACGTGTGGAAGCCGAGGATGTCAGTGGACCAGAGATCTGCAGGATGATTGGGCCAAGTGGGTTCATTCCAGCCTCAAGTTGAGACTCCGAATTGATTCTTTTGTTGCGGGGGGGGGGACCCCAGATTGTGATTCTCTGATTCAAGAAATTCAAGTAATAATAAAAGAGACGAGAAAAGAGATGAGAACACCCGCTACAAAATGCAGACGGACATCATGACTGACGTACATAAACTTCAAGGCATGATGATGGTGATGTACAGGGTTTAGGAGCATTTCAAGATTTTTAGAGCATCTGGTGAGGACCTGAGAGACCTCAGCGCCGGGATGCAAACATGTCAAAAAGGAGGGAAGAAAGAATGGAGGAAAAGAAGGACGGAAGACAGGCAGGAAGGAAAGCAGGAGGGCAAGAATAAAGAAAGAAAGAAAAAGTAGTAGCAAAGAAAGAAAGAAAACAAGGAAAAAGATACAAAACAAGAAAGAAAGAAAAGGAAGAAGAAACAAAAATAGAACAACAAAATGTAAGAAAAAAGTAAGAAAGAAATTAAAATGAAAATAATGCCTTCCAACTTGGGCCACACCCACTTCCTGTTTAAATTCAAATATATTTAAGATAATAAAAGAAATAATAGGGAAAAAAAATGTAATAATCTGAAATTTTTTTTTACTGTTACTAAAATATTTTAGAAATATGTAAGTTTAGATATCTTAGAAAAGTGCACCATGACAATTTATCATTATATTGGTATTATAAAATAATAATAATAATAATACCATAAACCTAACGAAGTGCAAAAGTCACAAAACCACCTCACGTCACTAAATGTCCGTCAGAGTTTGTGGAGTGAATTCACTTAGACGCTGTTTCACTCTTTCACTCTCTTCTTCTTCCTTTTTTTTTTTTCCTCCGCGCATTCTTCTAATCCATCATGAGAGAAGGTGGAGGAGTGACACGGTTCTCCGAGACCTCTGGCCCTGGCGGGTTCCTGCACTCCCTTCTCTACCTCCTGCTGTTACTGATGGCTCCAATGGAGGAAAAAAAAATGCCTCAGAGGAGGCCTTCGCAATCTGTCATCTCCCACAACATCAAACACCACGCAGGTCTCACTCAACTATTCCTCCAGGAAGAGAGAAGAGATGCTGAAAAATAATAGAGCTCTCTGCAACGGCCAAGGGGGCTTTCTGGCCGAGTGTTTTGCACCGGTCCTATCTCTTAGCCGACAAACATCTCTTTTTAATCCGTGGCCAAGATTTCTCGCTCGGAGCTGTATTTGTGCGAGAAAAATTAAACAACAAAATCATGTTATTTCAATACCTCTGTGTCCTGCAGGTTTGGTTCCAGAACCGGCGAGCCAAGTGGAGGAAGAGGGAACGCTTTGGACAGATGCAGCAGGTCCGAACGCACTTCTCCACCGCCTACGAGCTTCCACTCCTCACTCGGCCAGAGAACTACGCTCAGGTACGCATAACTGTCGCAACAAAATGAAATATCGGACATTACAACAATAATTTATTAATTCATGGCATATAACACGCATCCCGAATTGTTTTATTACTCTTACGCAACTGCAACCTGTTAACAATTACGTGTGCAAAAAATGTAAGATGAGCAACAGAAATGGTCACTATCTCCAAAAAAAACAAACAAAAACAACACATGTTCAATAACCACTAGTCTTACTTGTGCTAACTTTAATCCTTTCATCGCACATCTACTTTATATAATACAGCATGTCTCCAGTTGTTGAATCCTGGATTCTGATTGGTCAGAGGGTGTTGATTAGTTTTCTACAACAGCGGCTCTGACAATAATGCAAGTTTAATGTGCTCGTTCTAATACGTTATCGTTTCTGTAGCAACAGCTTGTTCAGCTGGACTTGTACATAATTTTTTATTATCATTATTATTTTTAAGGAAGTGCGTAATTTTGGTTTCGGTGTAGTTTTCAGTATTCTCTAACATTAAAGGAAGGAGTCTCCAGTGTCAGTGATTTTGTTACAATCAATAAAGCTAATACTTTAAGTTTTACGACATCCTCAGGACAGAAGAGTTTAACTTAACAAGCGTAAAACAAGCTGCGTCTTTTTCGTTGTAATAATTTCAAGAGAAGAAGGAAGGGGCTGTTGAGCGATTGACTGCTTACAGCTGCAATAATGTCAGAACGGAATTTAACTCATTTTGCAAAAAAAAAAACATCAGTTGTAACTATATTCAGATTACAATAAATACAAATTGGCAGACTGCTGCAGTATTTCAAATCCAACAACACTTGCGGAAGGTGCTGTTATGGGAAAATAATCCACACTGGGATAGCAGCATTAACTATCACATCACCCCGGTCACCGATTATTTTACCCTAACCAAACCTCGAGGCTTGTCGTTTCCAAGGAATCGGGGCAGGATCATAGGCCGCGGCAGAGCGAGACACGCCCTCACAGAAGAGCGAGAGATTCCCCCGGATTGATTGTGAATCTGCAGGAGAGTGGGAGAGCAGAAGAGGCTCTTCAGAGAGCAGGCCTGCAGCTGTGGAATGCGGCCGACGCACATCTGGGGCATCTCCCTGAGAGGGCTTTCATCTCTCTCTCTCTCTCTCTCTCCGCCGCAGCCCTCCCTTAGATCCCCTCGCTTCAACACACACACACACATACACACACACACAGAGCACTGCCCTTTCACTTCAAGACAGATCCACAGAGTCACGCTAGGTGTTGAAGAGAAGCACAGACATTCCTCCTCTGAGTGAGGCCGAGAACCCCAAAGTGCCTGATAAATCTCTTTAAAAAAAGAAGAAGAAAAAAAAGCGCGCCATAGACAAGACAAGACTCTCAGACTGAATGCAGACGATGTGAACAGGATTTGAAACACTATTGTTCGGTAGTACATAAACCGAAGAAAACTTAAGAATCCTTTCTAAAAGACCACGCCCATCTGATAACTTCAGAACATACACTCGGATTTCAGTTAATCAAAAGCATTGATGTTTTTATCCTGTAAAAGTTAAAACAGCACGGCCTTTTAGGTGCTCTGGAGTTATGATGTCATGACTTTTACAAGCGCTAATGCTATAAAGCTAGTTTTGCTAAAAATTTAGGATTTCACCAGTCACGTTTTCAGAGCCGGCTGCTTCCCCCCAGTGGCAGATTTAGATATGGGCGACATGGCAGCGTTTTTTTTTGCTTGAAGTGGCACAGAGCGTTTATAGATTATTTCATCGGTTCGGAGAGTATTATTTAGCATCTCCTATTCCATTTTTAAACTTCCTGTGTGTGCGTGACACGACTAATAGCATCAGAGACGTTATATTAATAAGACTAAGATTTCTTTGCTTTGCGTCACAGATCCAGAATCCCTCGTGGATCGGAGGCGGCAGCGCAGCGTCCCCGGTGCCAGGCTGCGTCGTTCCGTGTGACTCCGTGACTTCCTGTATGACCCCTCACCCCCACGCTGCGAGCGGAGTGTCCGATTTCCTGGGCGTGCCCAGTCCGGGGGGTCACATGGGACAAAGCCACATGGGCAGTCTGTTCGGGAGTCCAGGCATGAGCGCCGGCATCAACGGATACGATCTGAACATGGACCCTGACCGGAAGTCTTCTAGCATCGCCGCTCTGCGCATGAAGGCCAAGGAACACAGTGCAGCCATCTCCTGGGCCACATGATCGCCCAGACACACCAGCATGTCGCTTGTAGTGTTCTTTAACAATGCAGTGAGAGAAACAAGACGAGTGTGGGTGAGCAACCATGATGCCATGATGTGTGGCAAAGGACAAAGACGGTGAGGGAGTGGACCGACTCAGAGAACAGAAAACTGATTTTAATATAAAAACAAAAAACCTGTGAAGGAATAACCTGAGATCACTCTAATAATCTGAGAAACGAGAATTAACCAAAGCGAGTTGTGTTTCCTTGATGAAGGATTTGTAGCTTCTGGGAGATAGAAGATAAAACAAAAATAAAAAATAAAAGCAAACCCTGCACTAATCAGATGAACCTGTACATCCTAGATGTAAAGATACAGAAACAGAACCAGGCCACAGAGTACACAACACTTTTACTCCCAAACTGAGGACTGTCAAGAACACATACACACTTAATCTGCATGATAGGGAAACAGAGACCGTCTGAACCGTTACCTTTGGCAAAATTAACACTTACAAACCATTCTACATTGCACTGAAGATGTTTTTTTTTTTTTTTTTTTAAATACATAATAGCAGCGCGTTCATCATGCAGTGAGTCCCGAGATCATACGCAGTGTGTGCTGGTGAGAGAGTGAGCCTGGACGTACAGGTCCCTGAGGAGCCATAGACAAAGGTGTGGATGAAAAGCCGGCTTTATGTTTTATGTCTTTCAACCCGACAAAAATCGCACACCATAAAAGAACTGACTCGAGGGCTTTAAGAACTCATACTCACACGCATAGCAATTCGCAGAAACATGTTACGTTACAATGTTCGCATAAAAAACACCAATAGGAGAAGTCCTGGGATGGTAACAAATACGGTAAAAGTGAATGTGAAGCTTAAATGTTAAAAAAAAAAAAAGAAAAGAAAAAAAAAGGGTAACTTTTCCTTTGTCGTAACACTGACGAAACTCAGATCAGTGCTGAACTTGTACAGGTTACAAAAAAAAATTTATTTGGCCTCAAGGAACCATAAAAATAGGTTATTTCAAACATAATAATAATAATAATAGTAATAATCATAATTATTAATTAATAATATTTATTAATAATAAATAATAATATTATTATTATTTTATCAGAGAAAGTTTCTCAATTTTCTCAGAAATCATTCTAAGACTCTACACAAACCTACTGACCCGGTCAGAGAATAGTTTTATTATTAGAATTCAGATATTGACCAATCGTTAATCTGCGCCATTTTTCGGCCACGCCCACATGTCCTAGCTCAGTTTGCATAGTAACAGGCAAAGCGTGACCCAATTTCAGCCCAGGTCCACCTCATAGCCGTGGAAATGGCAGCACCATGGAGGATTATGGGTAATTTGCCAAATCATACTGCACAGTTCAGTGGAAAGAACTAAAAAAACAAACAAACAAAAAAAAAAAGAAGTGTCAGGTGAACCTTCATCACCTCGAACAAGAGGCTCGAAGGTGTAACGCTCCTGATGCTTCCTCGCTTCCAGGCCTGGTCTCAAAAATGCATAATGTATTCCCCTTCTGCGGAGAGTTGGCGATCTGTCACACATAAAAAAAAAACAAAGAGCTAAAGCCATTTTCCCGTTCTAAGAGCTCCCAGGTGAGAGGGTCCTCGACAGCGGTCCAAAGCCGCAGTTTAGCAGGTTGATGGATTTGTTGAAATATTTTCTCGGTTCCTACATGTTTATTTTCTCTCCCGGAGAGGATCAGGGCAGGATGTTTAACCTGACTTGATGATGCTCATGTCTGAGAGCTCAGTCAGGGTTTTTTTTTCTTTCTACATGCTTCAATACGGCAATAACCATAACAGTAACGTCAAACATCATCATGGCTTATAGAGAGACAAGATTTCTGGAAAGATTATGAATGGAGAGTGTAATTTGACAGTGGTTTGGGACACCAGGCAGTCTAAAACTACATAAACTATATATAACCTGCTTGTCCATACCAGATTTTTCAAACACTGACTCGAGAAGAAATTTCGCTGATTTAGCCGGGACCTCTGGTGCTGTTATCTCAGCGTATCATCTTCCAGAGCCGGCCAGTTTGAATACGATACGTATAAACACTTAAAGGAAGGCTCAAGTTTGATCCTTGCTTCATTATTTCATTGGAAGTCGTCCAATGGAAAATGAGAAATGTCCCGCATTCCACGCTGGAGTTTGACACCATCGTTCACTCTGGACTTTTGTAACGTTATCGCAACACGACTCAAAAGCTACATCTTTTGATTGGGACTTCCATCGTGATCTGCTTGTTTTTTTCCCCCTCTCTTCCGGATTCCAGATATAGATCAGGTAAAAACAAACCTGTTTTAAATTTAGGGAAGAATCCGATACGTGTTTAGACAGGCCACTTCCAGTTTATGAATCAGAACCAGGTTTATGTCATCCTACTGGGAGGCTTTTCAGAGTAGCTCATTTTTTTAAGCATAACGCAGTTTTATCGTGGTTATAAACAGAGATGAGCGATCGGCGCCGGTGTTTAACACTTCCACACTTAAACTTGAGGTCAAAGTATTAAGTAGAACAAGAAAAAGACGTGGAAAAAAATAAAAAACTTACATCTTAAAATTTAAATGTTAACTCCAGTTACAAATGACTTGTAGGTTTTGAAAGTTCAGATAAGCGACTAATCTGGCTGAATGGGACCTTTTAATCATTAGCTAAACTAGCTAAACTATTATCAATAAGTTTGTGGCTAGAATTAACACATCTGTTTGATCAGTTGGGTTATGTTGTGTTTCACAGTGGCATTATACGGTAACACCCTTTAACTAGAGCAATGAACTCTGAACAGATGATTCTGAGGAAACCCTTGATGTTTCCTTGCTCCATGCCCTGAATAAAACTAATTGTATTTAATCAATCTGAAAATGATTCTCTCTGAACTTGGCATCACATGTTCGAGTTTTTTTTTCACAGCTGCGTGACTAAAAAACATTCAGCAGAAAAAATTTTTTACTTTAGAATTTCCATGATTTTGTAGACTAAAGACGTTCTCCTTGTGTTTACATCTTTCCCAACTACTTTCACTTGATTTAACTCACTATAATTGTGCAAAGAATGATGCTAATATCTAGGATATGCATTATTTATGTTTGGAACCCTTGAAGAACCCTGTGTGCATGTATTAACTGGGTGAGTTTACAGTACAAACTTTCAATAGTCGCTCATTTGGTTCTTTGTGAAGCTTGGAACCTGCCACAGGTTTACAGTCCAGCTTGGTACTCTATACCAGTTTAGAAATTTTAGGTTTTTCAAGGGTTCCCTAAAAAGGAACATTATACAGAACCTAACAGAGTTTCCTGATTCAGAAAAACACATTATACTGATATGATGTCCAAGGTTTATACAGGCTTCCTGAAATAAATTTAACATCTTGTTTGCACCATTTTAGAGAAAATTGTTGATTGACTGACCCACGTCTGACCCTTTACAAATTCTTGAAGACCAATTTTCCCCCTCTAGAAACTGTCATAGGTTTACATAGGCTTGGAGTTTGATACGGTCTTTAGAACAATGGTTCTCAGCTTTCTTAACACTGAACAGAAGAAGGAAGGGTTCAAAAGGACACCATGTACATCGGGGTCCAATCCTGAAATAAAACTAAAATTGTTTAAAAGTTTTTTTTTTAACTTAAATGTTCTTTAAACCTTACTTAGGTTCTGAATGAGGTCTCCTATAAGGCATGGTGGACACCTTTGCAAGCTAAGACCCCATAATTATACAATGAACCCATCTTTCTTAGCTTTCTGAAAGACTCTGTTGTAGTCTTCTACATAGAACCTAAAAAGATTCTCAATTCCCCCCCCCAAATGTTAGAATGATGACACGACGTCCGTTTAAGATTGGTACACGGTACGAACGGGTTCCTGAAGGGTTCTTTAAGCTTTGCGGAAAGGGATAAATCAAGTTGCATCCCTGCGTTTCTTATTTGCATTAAAACATGAGTGTACAGTAGATATTGCTAACATTTAGCACTTCTCCCGATCCCTCTCTCTCGTTCCCGTACAACATAGAAAGCCGGTTCTGTCGCTGTCGGATTACTGAGAGGGCGAAAGTGACGGTATCACGTTCTGAATAAAGGACGTTCCACACACAGCTGCGTGAGGAGTAAATGCAAAGCAAACATCCCTCGCTCATGGTCGCGCTCTCAGCTGTCAAGGCTCCTCTTTCACACAAAGTCACACACTGCACCAGACTCGACTCGACTCACTCCCGCTATAAACGAGTGAGGTTTTCTTAATTATCACCAGGACAACTGCGGATGTGGATTCGGTGACAGAACCGCTATTGCGCCTCAGCCACAGGAACTCAGGTCACTAAAACGGCTGTGGGATTGAAGTTTTGGTATAAATAAAACCTGCAGGTTCGACTTAGCATTAATTCAATTCAATTCACTTTTATTTGTATAGTGCTTTTAACAATTGACATTGTCGCAAAGCAGCTTTACACAATCAAATGAATTATTTAAAGTCCCATTAAACTCCGACTGATAGCTGTGTAAAGATGATTTGTGCAGAAAAAAACAACAAAATGTTATGAATGAACATCTCTCCATCTCTGCGCCGTCCCTTGTCACTTCTAATACTACTGAAGAAGGCATATCCAAGGTCTAGAATAATAATATAATGCTTTTTGTGTGCGTGTTGGCATGTACAATTTTTTTCTTTCTTCGGCTGTTTAGGAATTGAAAATGTAATTAATTTGTTGTAATTATCCTTGCAAGGAAGTTAATGTTATTGCGAGTGTAAGGTTTTAGGATTTTAATGTTGATTCCCCCCACCCCCTCCCCTGGTGTGATGCGTTTTTGTTTGTTTTTTTTTCTCCCAAAGCTTCAAGCTAAATGTACGGCATTTGAATTAATTATTTACTTCCAAGCTTGATTGTTGATATTCAATATATATGTATTGTGTGCAAGTGTGTGTGTGTGTGTGTGTGTGTGAGCGATTTACAGGTAACAGTAAGTTATTGCACTTACAAAGATTTTACTCAAAGTAACTTTGACCTGGGTTTGATATCACTAATAAGCAGTTTATAATCAAGCTCCAAGGTTTGGCGTAATTGATTATTTGTTACTATTATAAACTTTTTTTTCCCACCCTCATCGTCCCAAACTTGTCTTACACAACCGTAATTACGCATGACTCAGCCTTTTCTAAAAAAAAAAATTGTCCAAAGCTCCCACTGGTTTTATGAGTCATTTTTTTTTTTTTTTTGTTGCCCCAGGACAATTCCCACTCATCAGACTATTTTAAGATTCGGGCTTGTGAAATCGCATGCGTTCTCAAAGCCCCACCATTCCTCTTCTTCCATTCTCTAATAAATTGGACTAATGGCGTTCCAGCATAGAGAAGAGGCAGCATGGGTTTGACCGTCTTCCAGCAACGGGAAAAGAACATTACATTGTAACCAATGTAGGGGAAAGGAGCTTTGCTCGCTTGAAGATGTTTTATTTGAGGCTTTAATTCTGCGTGTGTGTGTGTGAACCTGTGTGTGTTAGCGTGTGTGCCTGTTTTCCTTCCCCTTTAGATACTGATCAATAAAAACCTTAACATTGATTCAACTCTTTTTTTTTTGTGCTTTACATATATTGTAAAAAATTCACTTTTAAGTCACTTTTTGATGTTCGGATGCATCTCCTACGTGTGTGTGTGTGTGTGTGTGTGTATCAGAAGAAAAATCCCTGCTCGTCATTTGCTGCTTAGATTTTTCCCCCCCTCCAAGTGACATCATTTAAGAAGAGCCCCTTCCCCCTCAGCTCTGCTGTTCTCTGGAGGGGCGTGGCTCATCAGGAACTTATTTACATAAACACTGAAACAGCACATTCGCAGGTGGAGTGTGAGGTATGATAAAATGCAATTATGGGGGACCTGCCTTAAAGGGACAGTAAGCGACGCGTGCTTTAATGAATATACCACTCCTTGTGGTGCGGTTACAGGAGAAGAATCAAATCGGTTCATTTTGGTCTGATGAAGCAGCGTCAGGTCAAACAAACAGCATGTGCTCGAGTGTTTTATTTCTCTGGTACGAAAAGCAAATTTGTTTTGATGTCAAATTTTTTATTCGTTATCCTAACAGTGGGCCGTGTTACAGCAGCTGTAAAAAGTCATCTCATCATTCCCTCTCTCTCTCTCTCTTTAATCTTCCTTGAGGTCTGAAGGTGTTACAAATCACCTTAATGTTACGGCTTCACTTAAAACCGGAGACTTCTTCCATGAAAGCTAAACAAGCATCACCTCGGTAATAAAAATAAATAAAATTATTTCAATAAAATAAACTAAACCCCAGGTTTTTTTTTATGTATTTTTTTTATTTAGTTGTTGTGTTGTTTCTATAGAAACGATGAGAAACGTATTACTCGTGTGAGTGTGTTCTCGATCTTTGTCTCTCTCTCTCTCTCTCTCTTACACACACTCCTCCTAAAGTAGAAAGCCGTTTAAAGCCGAAGCGATTGCGACACTCCCGCGGACGCTCGCTTGGACTAAATAACCGACACTTCATAAAGCGGAGAGCTGCAGACAATCTGGCTCTCGCTACGTAATTGGTCATTCGCTGACATTTCCAATACGCGAGTCGTTGCTGAAAACCCTCCTCCTTACCAGATTTTCTCTTTCTCTGTCAGGGAACAGGGAGAGCAGCAATACATTTCTCTTCACAAGTTCACTCCCCATAGAGATGAAATGCATTTATCTCAGACATGCAGGCTCCTGCACTTAAATCATTCACAGAGCTCAGACATTCTGCTCCATCCCTAGACAACAGAAACCATAAAAACACACACACACACACAGCTTAGTTTTAGCTTCACAAAGTCATGCTTTAGAAGTCATTTGTTGCTCGAAAGGCATAAGAAATAATAATAATAATAAAAAACTTTTCTTATAAAACAAAAAAATGAGAAAGTACACATGGATGGAATTTTTTTTTAAAAAGAAGAAGAAAAAAAAAAGTTTGAGAAATACGTTTTGTCAACTTTTAATGAGAAATATTGATAAACATGTAAGTCCAGGCACAAGGCATGGGACAACATTTGCTCTATTCACCGTTTACAAAGAAAAATAAGAAGTTCACACAGACTGATACATTACAGGCATAAATGTGAAATGACGTTATCGACTAAACAAGTTCCAGCACTGATGGCCAACATGACAAAAAACATCGAGTTCTGGATTATTTGACGAGACGGCTAATCATTTCCCCCCGGACGGCCACCAAGGAAAAAACTTATGGAGGGGACAAAAAAAAAATTGTAGGGTTTAAGCTCAACTTATAATTAACATCTCCTGCAGTTCAGAGTGTCATTGGCCCCTCCTACTATTTTCCTATTGGCTCAGGGACGTAGTAAAAGTAGAAAGCGATCGCAAAAAAGTGAATTCGCCTTTTTTCGCGGAGTGACTTTTATTCGTATTAGTTCTGATTGTTGCTTCAAACACAAAGAAAGAAAGAAAGAAACAAACGTATTTTCCATTGTCGTTATCGCCACAGGAACGAATCAACTATAACGCATGATTAACCATAAATATTGGCACCACTATATTTACCGTACCACTTTCTCCCACACATACTTTCAAAACCAGGGCTAATCGTTAGATGAATGACGCGACGTGCATCTAATTTTTTTTTCCACCACACACACACACAGCATCGTGATACAATCGTTAAAACGTCTTTGAATGCCCCATCATTAGCAACTACTGATGGTTGATGGAATTTGTTTAAACAGCTTTCTTACATTTTCTGAAGTTTCAGGAATATTTAAAACATGTTACAGGAAAAATATTAAATTTTTAAGTGCAGGAAAACTTGTTTTATCCTTGAAAACGTGTCAAACTAAACTCTGGGGGAAAAAAGCTGTTCAGCTCTTCAGCTGTTCCTCATGGTGGCCAAGGTTCTCTGAAGAACCCTACAACTTCTCTAACAAAACAATGGATGACTCAAGAACCCTCACACTGGTCTGGATCTGCTACAGGAAAAAAAAAAACAAAAAAAAAAACTTTACAACCTTTTTAAGAAGAAAACCGTCTCAGAGGGTTAAAACTTTTGTTGTTCTTTAGCTGCTGCTCAGGAAGAACCCTCAAAAAAAAGAAAAAAAAGAAAAGAAAAAAAGAGAAGCTTCAAGATACCATTAAAGAAATCTTATTGTCTGAGCGTCTCCCCGGAGAACCATGTTTGAGGCTGTATCACATGCAGCAGGTAAAACAAGTCCATGTAAGAAAACTTAGGACAAAAGCATCTTCAATGGTTCTTCGGTTATAGAAGAACCGTATATAGAATTTGTGTCAAAAAGAAAAAGAGCGAGAACCGAAGAACAAGTACTGGAACTCAATTAAAGAATCTTTTTAAAAAAATGCTTAGAGCAGCCTTTTCTAAGAGCGCGTGCATTTACTCAGGAAGTGAGCAGCTCAAACTCCAAATCAGTGCTCGATATTTGCTTCTTAAAACCTGGAACCTGTCTAACATTTAACTCATGGCACCAACACAGATCTAAAACGGAATCTTCACAGGTTCATTAGATAACCGAGAGTTCTTAGATCCTAAAAATGGTTATGCTTGAAAAGTGTATACGGTGATACGCTACAGTTTATCGTATAGCTCTATGTAAACCCTTTAAGAGTTTCCTCAGAACCATTAGACATTTTATTTAAGAAGCTAAGAACCCTTTAGTAATCTAATTAAACTTTAATGAACTCTTGGGAAAGTGTTGGTTTTCTAAACAACAGGGGGAAAAAAAAGACAGGATTTAAATTCCTGTTTGTTTTCCCCATTTACTTACTCAGTAGCAGCTTGTAATTATGTACAGATGAATCTTTAGGAAATCTAAAACTCCTTTTGTATATTTAAACCCCCCTTTTCTCGGTTTGTACTGAATAGCGGTAAATATTCCAGTAAATACAGTATGCTGTGAATAACAGAGTGAGAAATGTAAAATCCAGACCACAGGGAGCTCCTGGATGTGTAATGTTCTGATACTGATCTCAGACTCTCTCGTCCAAACCTCATTTCCCATAAAAACATAAAAAAAATAAAAATAATAAAAAACGCTTATTTTTCAGTTTCTCAAGGTCAAACATTGTCTTTGAGTGGACCCTAATTTTCAGTGTTATCGACAGACACAATCTGCTCCGTGCTGTTCTGGTTCTCAGTGCTTCCTTCCAACTTCCTGGAGATTCAGCTTGCTAAAAGAACGCGTGCACATACAGTACACCAACAGGACGTTTTCTTTCCTCTGTCAGGTCGTTCCCCAGAAGAAATATAATCTTATATTACAAAGATAAACAACATCGATGAGTCCTAGAGCGTCTGTGACGTGTTTTTTTTCTTCTTCTTCTTATGAGACGAAGGTGTGAAGGACAGTAGAGGGTCATAAACTTCCGATGTTGGGAAAACTCTTGAGCTTCTCCGGGAAGTCGTCCTTGTATAAAACTGGATCGGCGCGGTGTTCCACGACTTTCAGCGGCATGGTGCCGAACACGGACGCGAATTTGTTGATGCACTCAGACCTGGGAGAGAAGAAAACAAAAATGAATGTAGTGGATAACACAGCTGTGGAGTGATGAGATGGTGCAAGGCGTGATGTAATATCTTCAGTTGCTTGGACAAGACCCGATGAGCGGGAGGGGACCTTTTCCTGCTGTAAAGCCTGGTGGTGGCAGCATCACGCTCAGGGGTTAGCATTAGCCTCTTGGTAGCTTCACTACAATTGTGCCATATTCTTTTTGAAGGGATCCACAGAGTTTTATATTTTGTCCTACGTTTTGTGGTTTGTTCCTCTGGAGTGAACTTGGCTTTTTGTTTGCTCCAATACCTTAGAAGTAAACCCTTACCTGACAGACGGGAAGTTTTTTTTCTCCAGCTTAAGATAACGGAGTGTAGTTAAATTTTTACATGTGAATGAGGCACTTAAAGAACAAACCGGGGGGAGGGGCTTTTCTTATATGTGGTCATATTTTTTTTTTATGGGTCTACTGGGCTTGTTATTTTTTAAAAAATTCATTTTAGACAGTCTAATGGGTCTGTACTGTGTGAGCTGGCAAGGTCTCGAGGGGGAGGGAGGGTGGCAGAGCCTATCCCAGGAGACTTGGGGCACAAGGCGGGGTACACCCTGGAAAGGGTGCTGATTCATAGCATCTCTAAGTAATTAGAAAAACTTACAGTTCATTTAAAGCTATAGATACGGACACTGGTGCGTCTGAAAAATGAAAGATTATTATTATTTTTTAGCCACTGGATGCAGTGCCGGTCCCAAGCCCGGATAAAATGGGAGGGTTGCGTCAGGAAGGGCATCCGGCGTAAAA
>JAOTQY010000003.1:1401984-1413622 GCA_026413445.1 Dolichallabes microphthalmus
CCCAGGAAACTTAGGGCACAAGGCGGGGTACACCCTGGACAGGGTGCCAATCCATCGCAGGGCACACAGACATACACTCACTACGGGCAATTTGGAACGTCAATTAACCTAACCTGCATATTTTTGGACTGTGGGAGGAAACCGGAGTAAGTTCATTTAAATGCTCACATTAAATAAGAAGTTACATCTAACAAATACCTTGACAATATGAAATGAATAAACCTGAACTGCAATAAATAACTCAAAAAATTAAATAGATTTGACTCCTCTCATATTCTACTGTAGGTATTTTTCAGTCCATTTAGTTTTTTAAAAAAGAATTTTTCTTTTAGTTCTCTCATAATTTCTTTGTGCTGCTAATTATGATTTTCTTTTCTTTTTACTATTTACTTTATCTTTTCTTTCATTTCTTTTCTCCTTTATTGCTCTTTCTTTTCTGATGTTTTTATTTGTAAATTTTTACTTGGTTTTCATCATTTCTCTTTCTTCCGTGTTTGTTTCTTTTTTCTTTTCGTCATTTTCTTATATATCTTTTATTCTTTTATTTAATGGTTTCTTAGTAGACATATTTCCTTTCATTCAGCATTTCTTTCTTTTGTTCATACCGTCTATTCAGTCTTTACATTGTGTTCTTTCATTTATTATTAGTCATTTCTAACATTCATTGTTTTATTAGTTTTCTTTTTTGCTTTTCTCATAGTTTCCTTTCCTTATAGCATTTTAATTTTTCCTTAATTGATTTTTCCTTCCTTCCTTTTTCAATGTTTTCTTTCTTCTGTTTAACAATCTCATCATCACCACTCACATCATGAACACCTAAGGACTGTTTGTGAGTTTACTGAAGTCGGATTCCTGTGGATTAAATCTTCCCCTTAATTAGCACAATTCAATCACTTAACCTTAATAAACACCTTTTGGCCTCATTTTAGAATTATAACTCGAAATCAGGCAGCGTTTATCTTTAAGAGTCTTCACGAACTCGACTCTGGGGGTTTCAGGAGAACTCGAGACGTTAAACAGGAGTCAGACACGGAGGCAAACTCACACAGGTCATGGGACTGGTCTCAGTTTCCCCGACGGGACTTTATCTTCATTTCAAGTATTCAAAAACCTGTTAAATAAAAATTAGTCTTAAATAGTAGGCAACTTTTGCACATTTGCCACATTTGTTTTTCTGCTTAAATTCTACCCCAAACCCTTATAAACAACTATACACACTTAGAGTCAGAGCTTCAGAGCTGGAATCTTAACAGAGATCAGAAACGGTGCAGAAACAGAGGATTATGTGTGAGGTGGTGGTGGTGTTGGTGGAAGGAAGCAGTTTAGCGGGAAGACGGGATGAAGTTCTGCTGGTGATACGGAGCTTTAACGTTCATCTCCAAGAGTCACGTGATATGTTTTATAGCATCGACCAGCAGAGAGGAACGCCTGATACAAGACGCTTTGTGCTATCGGAGGAAACGGGTTCTCTTCTAATCTCTCTTAAACCACAGCGCTGTTCGACTCTGGATTCTGATTGGTCGAGAGGTACGGATTCGTTTTCTGAGAGTAGTGCGGCTGCAGGTTTTATTCATAGGGATTTCTATTATAATAAGTATACATTTTTTTAATGTATATTTATTGATCTGTACTGAGACTACTATATAACAATTATGGAAGGAGTCTCCAGTTTCGGTGCTTTGTAATCGTGTGTAAATTTTTCTCACTTCTTCAGGACTGAAAATGTTTGCTTTGTGGTTGTCCTGTAATGTGATTTTTTTTTTTTTTCTTGTTAACTTTAGGAGTAGAGAGAAAAAACACGAAGCCGGTGAAAAGAATGTGCGTTTATAGCTGCTATAATATAAGCGAAAACAGGATCTAGCTTCTTTCACATTAAATTAAATATAAACTGTTTTTTTTTTTTTTTATGTATTCAATGTATTATTCTTCTTTAAGAAATAAACGTAATGTTTGCTGTGGTATAAGAGGAAGAAAAAACATTTCGGGAAGTGACGTTAAAGGAAAATAATCCACTTTTTCATTGTACCCGTAATTACGCTTCTCGTTTGCTGGGCCGCCTTGACACCAACTCATGGTTGATTATTTTCTTTTAACAGCACACTTTATCTGGATATGTTATAGATGATAGACAGACAGCAGAGGGGGTAATTAAAGAAAAAAGAGAGAATGATGAATTTAAGTCATTGAGACTTTTTCCCTTTTAAATACATTCTAGTTAACTAGTCTTCTGTTTAAAAAGAAACGACTTAACGATGATTAGTGCTATGATTAGGTTTAACATTGACAGAGACAGAGAGAGAGAGAGAGAGAGAGAGAGAGGTATCGAATGAGAACATGATCGTTAGAGCTCACTAATCATGCTCGGTAATTCGCCCATGTTTGACAAAAAGATAATGCCGTACGTGAAGGAATTTTTTTTAAAAAGCACGCTTGGTTTACAACGCACCGGTGTGTTAAGAGCTAGACATGCAGACGTCCAGCGGAGTATAACGAGGAGTCTGACTGCCGTTACATCGCTTAAAAACAAAAACAAAAGAAAAACAAACCAACAACAAAAAAAGGAATAAAAAAACCCTCAGCATGTGTGGAATGTTACCAGGTGATGAGAAATTCACAGAAGTCCCAACGTATGAGCACCTATGGCAAGGAAGTCTGCCACTTCACAAATCCTACGTCATGTTCACCTGTTCGTTCAGACGCTACGGCGTAGAGAATCAGCACCAATTACGTTTAAAATAAAAGCAACAACAAAAACAAAAAGTCTGTTCTGTGCTTTGTGGATACGTTTCCGGTACGATTGCGTACAGGACTGTATCCACGTGTGAAAAGAATGAGAAGAAGAAAAGAAAAAGAAAAAAAAAAAAAACGTTCCATGGCGCTACACAGCTCATCAGATTGGATTCTTCCACTGATTCCAGCAGAGCACACGTTTAAAAAGGACATCGCATGGATGTCACGCAGGTACACCTTAACTGTACAAAATATTTACAAGAACGACCTAAGTGCATTTTAACAATATACAAAACGTAAGTGAAGAAATAT
This sequence comes from Dolichallabes microphthalmus, assembly GCA_026413445.1. NCBI lineage: Eukaryota > Metazoa > Chordata > Actinopteri > Siluriformes > Clariidae > Dolichallabes > Dolichallabes microphthalmus. The sequence continues at coordinate 1,405,027 of JAOTQY010000003.1, forward strand.
TCCACTCCAATTTCTCTCCCTCATGTATCTGTAGCGTGTATGAGATTACTACAGCCGGAACATTTTGTACTATTTCTCGCAAGGTTTGTTCACGCGAATAGTCTCGCGGGTCATGAGGGCGGGCGATGACCTCGGTTAAGAAATTATTCATTTACAAACTGATCATATTGTTTCAGAGAAGGCTTTTGCGAACAAGACATCAAGCGCTATCCGCCTCTTCCACATACATACCTGAAAGATGACTGGGATTGGCTGTGGTGGCTGTAAATGACACTGGAGTGACGTTGAGAGTAAGCCCCTCCCACTCAGAAAGCGTCGGCTGTGGCGTCACATCGAATCTGAATCGCGATGTGAAAGTTCGGGCTAAATTCCGCCAATTTTACCTCACTTATTTTGTTTGTCAGGTAAAATTGAGGACCAATTTTACTGTTAAAAATACGACTGAATACTTATAAACGGACCTTGCGCCCACGCACAATTTGATCAAATAAGCTGCTTGCTTTCGCTTCCTTACATACTTACATACGGCAGAAATGTAAATGTTAATTTGTTCATAAAAATCAACAATTTTACATCCAATGGTTTTACGAACCGTTAAAAGTTGTTTGAGAACGATACAGTTCTGTCTTTGTTACAGAACGGATATTTATATGGAATTATTATTTGTTCTTGTGTACAAAATGAGCTATGGAGTTGTGCAGCGCTGCTTGTGTAATGATCTCGCACAAGACTTTTGACTATATCGCTCAAGTTTTATAATTCTTTGGTCAGATTCTCTCTTTAAAAGATGATGCAGAGAATTATTTCAGCACAACTCTCCTCGTGGCGTGGGTGTGTCAAGCTAAACACTTGAACGGCGTTCTAAGGCTCTAGTTTCCCATCACAAAGTCAAGATTTGTGAAATCTAAAATTTCAATGCACATCTTTAACTTGCATGAATTGGCGTTTCTACTGGAATTTTATTCTCGTAAACTCTTCAGCGACACGCCTTTAGTGTTTCTGCTCGTTGATTCATTTGATGTCACGCAAACATTTTAAACCCGACATCCTCCGCCCACAGACCTCCATTTTAAGTCGGTTATTTTCCCCATAGAGGGAATTTTCTATCCGCAGTAATCACACACGGACTACAGATACACTGGAGAGAGATTACATTTCTAAAAAATAAAATTAAAAAAAAGCTCAAGTTATTCATTTCATTGTTTTTTTTTTTCTTTTTCTTTTCAGTGACATGATCAGAGTCGACCTGGTGTTTATGTACATGAGACTGAAGCTGAGCTTATGCGCTGAGCCTCAACGACTGATCCTCTCTCCTCCTGGAGGAGATATCGATGTCTATGGAATCTTTACCGAGAATGAGCCGGAGACGTTTTGCTGGTGGAAGCGGGATGAAATCGTCCTCATAATCATCCTCATCGTCCTCCTCTGACGAAGGCTGCTGATCCACGCGGTTGCTCCTGTGATTGCCGTTGAGACACGTCTGCGTGACCAGGCGCTCGCCGTCCTCGTGTTTCAGCTGGAACTTCCGTTTACTGGAACCGGATCGAGACGTGGAACTGTAGCCGTTGTTGAACCTGGCTTTGTAAGAGCCTCCCTCGTCCAGCTTGCGTTCTTTCCTGAAGAACTTTGAGGAGTTGGCGTGAGCTTGCCTGGTCTCGCCGCTGTCCCGACGTCTGCGCAGGGTCAGCTTGGGAATCCCGGTGCTGCTGTCCAGAATCACTGCGTCGTAGTGTGGGATTCTGTGCTTCTTCTTCGCTTTTCCTGAACTCCGACCGCTTGCTTTGGACTTGTCCTTCCTGGAAGAGCCGCAATGCCGGGATCTTTCGGGAAACCCCAGGAGCACGTCTTTGACGCTTGGACTTTGCATAAACCGCGGCTTGAAAGGCTCTGTCGGCTCGTCCTCGCTTTTTATCCTCCTATCTAACTGGAGTTGATTGAATCGATGGTGCTGCGAGTTAGAATCTCTCCCGATGTACAAGTCGTCCGGTGTGTTCCCGTTCAAACCCGTGCCGTGAGAGAGGTACTCGTCCATGTCGGCCGGCTCCGTTTTGATGACCGGGTTTTGGCCTGCAAAAGTGCTTCGTTCACCGTTGACGCCGTCGGTGTCCTGTGCCTTATTGGACGTCCACGTTGACCTTCGAGTCCTGTAAGTGCAACTCTCAGATTCCGCGGGACGCTTTAACGACGGCTGATTGTTTTCCTTCGTGGTGTGCTGTACCAGACAGTCTATAGATCCCGCAGAGTTAAGAGTCCTAACCGGGTCCTTCTCCTTTTTAACACGGACGTCTCTGCACAGAGCGGCTCTCGACTCCTTGGCGGAGCTCCTCGCCTCCGACCCTCGGCTCTGGCTCCGTAACCTGACGCTCGTCAGCGAAGGCTTGGAGGGTTTCGGTTTCTTTGGTACCCTGTTATTAGCTTGACTTTGTTTGGAAGGTGAGGTAGATGTGTAAGCTCTTGAGAGAGACCGTCCGTCGTGACTCCTGGTTTTACTTACCCTCGTGCTAGCCGGAGTTCTTTTCCTAGACGCTAAATAGAAGAAGAAAAAAAGAAGACTTTGATTAGAAATGTTTGTCTGGGGGGAAAATAAACAAATAAACCTTTGCACACATTTCTTTTAATGGGAGCTATTTAAAACTCAATTCTGATTGGACAGAAGGTAAGGAACAATTAACGCTGTATTAATGCGCTATTTCTTGTACGTTATGCTTTCTATAGTATCGGCACATTTAAAGGGACGTGTACGATGGATTACAATGTGCATAAATGTTGATCTGTAAGAAAATGTCTAATATTTAAGGAAGGAGTCTTCGGTGTCAAAAAAGAAAGTTTTAATACTAATTACTAATAGAAAGTTTTTTTCTTACAAGTTTAAAAATGTGTAACTGATTTCACCAAACGCGTAATATTTCTGATGTATATTCGCAGTCCCGATATGTTCTGCTTTCGGTCTTAACACTGGGCCACATTTACCAAGACAGATTCAAACGGGTTCATTCGTAAGCGAGTGCTTGTGCAAGAAATTTGGTATTGAAAAGCCTACTCCTGCTCCTGAGGGTGTGTAAAAATTTCAAATAAGCAAATTAACTACCACACACCTTGAATTGATCGACCTCACGAGGATGTATTCACCTTTTATTCTGGAGTTTAAATTGTGCATTTTTCTGATGTTTATAGCGTTTAGCAGACAACTTTATCCAGGGAGACTTATAGAAAACTTTCCTTTTTTTGTTATTTATATTGATTAATCAAATGAAATCGAAATGATTTAATTAAAATAAGCACTGTGTCACCAGAGGTGGAAAGTAATGAATTACATTTACTCGCGTTACTATAATTGAGTAGTTTTTTGTGTACTTCTACTTTTTAAAATCTGTAGTTTTACTTTTACTTAAGTACGTTTTGTTTGAAGTACTGTACTTCGCTACATTTGAAATCATATTCGCTATGGAGTAAAAAAATAAATGAATGAAAATGAAAAGTAATAAAAATAATGCAACGGGAAAGGGAAAAAAATTGCACCCCGGAAACCACCTCACTGATTGATTGATTTGTGGAGAACAAACAGGCTAAATTCACAAGAACGATGGAAACGGACAGATGCCAGTGATGCAGAACCAGCTGACTCTTATTCTTTTACCCTTTTCTTTACTTTATGTTTTGTATTATAATTTTGTGACGCTGAAAGACGCCGATAAAGGTTTTGTCTTGAACGTTATTCTCGGCTCTGAACTCTTTTCTCTCTCGGCTATCCGGCACAAAGCGCCACACCATATTTAAGCGGCCACCACTTTGATTTCAAGCACAAGAAAGGCAACAGCTTTATTATAAAAAATGTGTTTCTTCAATTAAAAACAACTAGTTTTAGATTTATATCCTCGTCATTTTTGAACTACACTAGCATCCCCCATCACCCCCCCCCCCACCCCCAACATTTTAATGAGCTACTTTTCACTTTTACTTGAGTAGATTTTTATAATGGTACCTTTACTTGTACTTCAGTAAAATTTCACTGAACCAACAGTACTTGTACTTGAGTACAAACGTTTATTACTCTTCCACCTAACTGATTTTATTTACTTTTTACATAGTTAAATTTTAGCTGCTTTCATTTATGTCAAGAACGTTCTGTGAAAACCAGAACAACCAAGACAAGACATCAAATAAAATATAAATTAAGATTAGTTTTATTAATTTTTCTTACTTCTATAAACTCTTCTTTTTTTATTTCATATTTATCAGTATTACGTCTTATCCTTTATTAATTTTATGTTATTTTAGGGGTTTTAGCACAGTATTATTCGTAGCCCAGTCATCTTTCACGGGTCATGTGACTTTAGACATCATGAAATTATTATTTCAGCCTTTACCCTGATCACTCATTTCCAGCATCCTTTTTTTAAAACCCGTCCATTTATGGAGTTTTGTCGATAAATGTAAATGAGCAGTGTTAGGAATGTGCCTTGTATTTTACTGATCAACATGCACACACACAAACACAAATAAAACCTGCTTATTTACATTTTTTTTTTTTTGGTAAATCTGTCAGAAAAATTTAGTTTGGTACGCCTTACACGCACACAACTTCAATAATCGTTTGATGAACGAGGTCCACTGGCTTTGTACATGGTCTTTACACAATGACAAAGCTGAATCTAATCTAATCTAATCAGACAAGATCTTTTTCATTTTAATAAAAAAATTATTTGAACATTTTGTTTTGTATTAATGATACAAAATTAATCTCGCTTCAAACCTTACTGTGCATTGAACTTTCACGCTATTGAAAGACTTTCAAGCCTTTGTACTTGTACTAAAAGTTCTGTACAGATTAATAGCGACTATAAAAGCTGTCTGTATAAACAAAAAAAATTCAGTTATTTATTTATATTTTTTTTCCATCCTGCACATTTTATGCAGCACAGAGCTCTGTTATGGAATAAACGCGAACAGGTGTGTGAGATGAACAACAGCTGGGAGAGCACTCTCACTGCCAGGTCATCACGGCTCCAAGCATCAGCAGGAGCTTTTGTAGAGGAACAGAAGAATATATGATGAAGGATCTCAGCCTTAGTGATTCGGGAGAAGTCTAATTTGATGCAGAAAGGCTCTCAGTTAAAGTTTCTCGAACACAAATAGCGGTGAAGGCTCGTGGGCTTCAGCCTAGTGTATAGACCTGTCGATGTGCATCAGCAGATCGAGAGGGGGGATTATGGGTAACCACATCGCTCGTGTTTCTTTACTTAATAATAACACTTTCTATCGAAATATGAACAACTGAGGGTCCTTTCTGAGTTTATATACATATATAATATTAAAAGATGTCACAATATTTTATATATGTATTATAATTATACATGAGATTTTAAAGTTATAACCAACAGATTATGATTTGTTTGTTTATTTAACCTGGTCCGCTGTTGCGACCCCTTGATGGGAGGAGCCAAAAGACCAACAACATTTAACCAGTTATTTTGTTCCGCCCACACATATCCTTCCGCGCCTGGTGAAACTAACTAACCGCGACTGGCGGAGCTTGTTAGCGAGCGACAGCACATGTAAATTACCCGTACTACTCGATTCCCAGCCAGTGCCCAAACCCCAGCCACTGGATGCAGTGCCGGTCCCAAGCCCGGATAAAATGGGAGGGTTGCGTCAGGAAGTGCATCCGGCGTGAAAACATGTGCCAAGTTCTAGTGCGGACTGGATATTCCGCTGTGGCGACCCCTTGTTGGGAGCAGCCGAAAGACCAACAACAACTATTATTAATACTGTGTACCCACAAGGTTAGGATAATAAACCATGGAGGAGGTGGACAGTCCTGAGAAAATTTACTTTATATTTCCACTTAGTCCACTTTAGAATATCATCAGCTCCGTTAACATCCAGGTTCTGGGGTTACATCCCAAATAGTGTTAAAGGTAGTGCACTACTGTATGTCGGGTCTAAGTTTAAAATCCCTTGTTCCACACACCAAGTAGTGCCCTTGATCATGGGTTAGAGAGTGAGAGAGCTGTTAGAACGACTTACAAATGATTACTGCAGAGACGGCGTGTTGTTCAAGACGACGCAACATTATCAGATGTGTGTTCTTACTGAAAGTGCTTCTGTGACTGGTTGTGAATTTGGGTTTTGTCAGACAGCTGCTCTCTCTTCAGTACTGCGGACCATACAGACCTACTCTCACCCACGCTGAGACACACAGTTAAGTGTCATTAACCACTGGACAACACCTGGGACACGCCCACTCATACATATAGTTCAACATCTCAGTGTTGTTGTGCTTCATTATCACTACTTGTGGAACATCTCTCCTCCAATCAATTAGATTATTCGGTCGGAATTAATGCTGTTGTATAATTCTTCGCAGAACATCTGTAACACGTCTGCCCCCTAGTGGACTAGCAGAGTATTCAAAGAACGACCTGAAGGTCTGCCTTTAATGTTTTCTGGTGTTCAATCCACAGCTATGACTTTGCTGTCTGATCTTACATGAATGTGTTTTTGGTGAATCCTGAGTGTCTGCATCGGTGTGTGAGCTGACGGAATGGACGTCAGAGTTCTGACTCCCTTCTCCCAGCTTCTTCAGCCTGTTGAGTCGCCGATCGGTCTCTCTCAAGCCGTATTTGCTATTGATAACAGGAACCGCCACAGGAAGTCCTAGTTTTGATTTGAAAGCACCAGTGCCACGTCTGAGAAAGGAAAAAAAAAAAAAAGACACGGGTGTTGATTTGGCGTGTGTCAAAACCCTTCACTCTCATGACACGTTAGAAAGCAAATAAAGATTCGTGAGTTAACCTTTCACACGTGTAGCATTCGCAAAACTCGTTGTTTTCTCCGAAGAAGCCGTCACCGTAGTAACAGGATATTTCCTCCCCGGGTTCGATATCTCTGAGAACTTTGACGCAAGCTGTGTCACGCCCCGTCGATACAAACTGATTAAAAAACAAAGATATAAAACAGTGTTTATGAGCCTTCCTGATATTTAATCATTAAAAATAATAAAAATGAAATGGTTACCTTGCAATTCGGCCTACAGTCTGAAACGAGAAATTGAAAGATTTAGTCGATTGTATTCACAACTGTTTTCAGCCATGTGTTTCATGATAAGTTTGGGTTTATGGTTAATACCGTGGTTGATGAAGGCAGCGGGTCCGAGCCAGAGCTGAGCGCAGTTCTTGCGGGTGGAGTACATGACGCTAAAGTCGTTCTCCCCGTGCCGTAATAGCATGTTCTCCTCGCTAGCCGACAGCTCGGCAATGCATCCCACCAGGTACTCGATCTTATCGTTCCTCTTCCTGTACAACAGATAAAATACAATAAGAGATCTCACACAACCACAAGATCACATTGGGGGGGGGGGAGCACGTTAACGTTATATTCGTACCATTCTTTCGTGCCGACTATTTTGGCTCCGTTTTGCTCGGATGAATATCGGTTGCAGGGCAAAATCTCAAACCCGCTGTCACTCGCAAACAATCGCAGATAAACGAAGACCTAACCAAAAACAGAAAAGGAATAATAAACACACTCAAACCTCATGTGTTTAAAAAAATAAAATAAAATAATAATAATAAATCACATACATGCTGCTTGAAGAGTTTCTCCTGAGCCTTCGTCTTGGACAGAAGATGATTCCTGGAGGAATCTCCACAAGTTAAAGCTTCGAAAGCTTTCTCGAGGTCGTTGTCTTTCTTAAAACTCTCTAGAATGTCCTTCAGCTCGTCTTGTCTTCCTTTAATGGGTCGAAATCTGGGTGGAATAAAATCAGAACACAGGAATCATCAGCCAGTTCATACACAGTGTCTGTGTTCACAAATATCAACAGAGAATCGGGGTGTTTTTGGGAACATAAGACTTTCCAGATGACTTTGACTCTCACTACGGCACTACATGTCACGATAACCTGCGTACAGAGGGGGAATTAACACTAGTGGCGGGGAATTATTTTCCCCTATGTATAGAAACTTCTAAAAGAACTTATAACTTAATATTAAATTGAAGCACTTGTAATTTCACATAATTTCACAAATTTTCACTAAAGAAATATGCACACACAATTTTTTTTTTCAAATACATGCCCTAGCATTTTCTTTTAAAACATGTTTATTTATTTTTACTTAAAAATTTTTTTTATGTTAAATATTTTCGACCACAATCTAAAAATGAACACAGTAAAGGTCGTTTCTTTTTATTCCTAAACACAGACCTTTACTACAAATGTTATTTTAGTAGAAATTTTTATTTTTAAGTATTAATAAATACTTACATTATACATATTTTACAAAAAAATATTATTATATCTATAGTGTATATATAAATAAATATTTTATATACACTATGTATATTTATTTATTTTTCTTTCTACAGGAGTTTATTATATATTACTTAGAAAATTAGAATATTTTCTATCATTTGGTTCCCTATTAAATCTTACATCTTATAATCTAGCATTTCTTTTTTTCCCCCCACTCATTGTATTGCTACAGATTTTATTTAATAAATGAATAAAATTAATTATGAGTGTGTGAATGAGTGTGTGTGTGTGTGTGTGCCCTGCGATGGATTGGCACCCTGTCCAGGGTGTACCCCGCCTTGT
>JAOTQY010000003.1:1413682-1426239 GCA_026413445.1 Dolichallabes microphthalmus
GGGATAGGCTCCAGGCCCCCGTGACCCTGTATATAAGGATAAAGCGGTACAGAAAATGAATGAATGAATGAATAAATCGGTTTAATTTTCAGGGTGCTTGTGTCTGAAAAGGTTAGTCAGCGTTCCATAAATAAAATAAACCTGAATATACAGTATATATTTGCTAGTAGAGGGCGACCTGGTGTTCATCTTATGGGTCTGGAAGCCGAGGTATGGATCGAGGATGAGGCTGGTGGTCAGGTCATCGTTCTCACACAGCTCCTTAGCGGTCATTCCTGACGACGGGACATGGCGCTTTTCTGCCTCCATCGAACCACCGTTGAAACCTGAGCGGACAAATTAAAAAGAAAAAAAATAGGGGGGAAAAAATACATAGGAGTTACAAAAAAGTGTGAATTAATTTATTATTATTATTATTATTAGTTTATACAGATTACCTAAACTTTTTTTTACTGTAAAATTTAATTTGTTATACAAATTATTTATTTATATAAGATTTTATTTAACTTTAAAATGTACATATTTATATTGCTATTTACAAAATCTTTTGGCGGGAGCAGCCAAAAGGCTAACTACACTTCTAATGAAACTGTCAGTAAAGCACTAGTTTTTATGTCATCAGGTTTTTTTGGCTAATATGTACAATTGCAGGGACACTGTAGTTACTCTGACTCATTTGGATTTTTCACTCCTACACTACCTCAGTTGTGTATTTTGAGCGTACGGTGGGGAAAAAAAAAAAAAACGACTCACGGCGGCTGCATCTCCGGCTGCTGAGCGAGCTCTTGCTGTGACGCGGATGCTGAGCGCGGCTTTGGCTCCCCGGCTGGTCGCTGAACCTGCTGCCATGTCGTCTGCCATTTACTACCATGTTCTTCTTGGATTCTCCCATCCACTTCATACCCGCAGAGCGCCCGCGTCAGTCGCATCGAGTCTCTGTGCTGAGGGAGAGACAATGACAAGACATGACAACCATCATGGTCTAGAGTTTCACAAATATTTAATATGACTACAAAAGGGGGGGAGAAAAAACATGGGCTGTCATGGTAACGTTACGTTAAATAATAATTAATCACTCTGAAAATGACAAAGTAAATAATGAATGTATTTTTGAGAACAGGGTGTGGCGTGGGCGTTTTATTTTGCACACTTGTAAATATCCATAGATGCTGGCATTTTGTTTAGGCTACAGGTGTACAGATGATCCTGGATAAAAAAAATTAAACCAAAAACAAAAAGTGTTTAGAAATAAGTGTAAAATATAAATATTTATATTGTGGCTTTGCTACTCATAATAGTTAAACAATTATTTTATTTTTACAAAATATTTTGCTACTACTGAAAAACTCCACCCTTTACACAAACAAACTGACAAACAACAAATACACTGACAGGACTAATAAAACTGAATATTATATTTGTAAGTTGGAACTGTGTGTGATGTTAAATAACAGAAAGAATAAATAAAATAAACTGGATGCATTTTGCAGTTAATAAAAAAAAAAGTGACATCTATAGCTTGCTAGTTATGTAAAAAAAATAAATAAATAAAATAAAAAACCCAGGGCATGTACTGTATTTTATTTTTATTTAAATACGTGACGAATTTGTAAATGTATTATTACCTACTACCTAGAATTTCAATTTGAAAATAATAATAATAATAAACAGCTAAGGTTTTGTCAAGCAGGATAAACTTAGCTAGCTAGCAAACCTTGCTAGCTAGATACCGGCTAGTTTGTTTTATTTCGGTATTATTAGAGTTAAATATCTGATTGTCACCGATTATAATCAGCGAGGTTGTAAATTAATAATATGTACAGCTTAAAAATAATATAATTTCAGTAAATGTTTAGTAAATATAAACACCGCGGTTTGGTTGCTTAGCATTTTAGCGCATTAGCACGCTAATTATCAGTTAGCTTCCTAGGCTATCTGGCTAACTCGGCATTTTTTAATTTGTCAGAAATAAAATACTCACTTAGTTAATGGCTGCCATGGCGAATCAGACCTGAATCTTGTGATGTGATCCAAATTCGAAGTAATTAAACTCCTAAGAAATAATGCTAAACATATATCTAACTTAGCTACAGTAAAAACATTAAAATCCAAGATGGCGGCCGGCCATGAACAAGGGAAGGCCGGACATCAGCCGGGTGTCGAAACCTGCAACTTACTGCTGCTAAATGTAGCACAAAACACGCGGCATCACCGTACAAATAACAACCTATGGGTTTAAAAATGGCACGTTGTTAATTTAGTTCTTAAAATAAAATTGAAATAAATGATAAAACAGTCGGATGAGAACTACTACCCCGTACTCGGAGGAACACGAAAGTAGTTCCGTAAAAACAAATCGCAGTCCTTTTAAATGGGTTGCCAGATCCAGAAATCCTAAACTCAGGCTCTAAGAGAGAGAGAGAGAGAGTGTGTGTGTGTGTGTGTGTGTGTGTGTGTGTACAGTAGGAGTTGCTAGAACCTCCCAGTTTGTGTTCTCCAGGGTGAAGAGGGTGAGATGCCATCATGGCTATGTAGAAAACACTCACTCATCGTCTATACCGCTTTATCCTGTATACAGTCCATCACAGGAGACTTACGGCTCGAGGCAGAATACACCCTGGACAGGGTGCCAATCCATCTCTGAGAACACACACTCGTTCGTACACACACTTTTGGGAATGCCAATCAGCCTAATCTGCATGTCTTTGGTCTGCGTGAAGGAAACCGGAATACCCGGAGGAAACCCAGCAAACACGAGAACATGCAAACTCCACGCACACAGAGAGACTCGAGGCAAAAATCAAACCCAGGCTCACCACTCAGCCATCGTGCCGCCTACACAGAAAGCTTTATGAATTTAAATTAAGAAAAATGACGAATAGATTATTATGCACTAGGTTTTTATTTAGAAAAAATGAAGGCAAGAAAGGAGGTAGCGGTAGCTCAGTGGTCAATGCCATTGCATTCTGCTGATCAGACGGTTCCAGGTTCAAATCCCAGCACTAACAAGTTGCCACTTTTGGGCCTTTGAGCAAGACTCTTAACCCTCTGATGTATAATGAAATAAAAATGTAAGTCGCTCTGGATAACAGAAATTCTGTTTGTTTGGTGGGCAGTGGTGTTTGCACAGGTAGGCATCAACTTTTATATCTCTGTGTCGTGACACAGGCGTTCCTCACCAACTATAACAGTAGGTGGCGTGTCTACAACGAAATCGTGTAGCCTCAGCGTGACTTACCTGACACCTGTATATGTACCATTACCTGTGACTGGAGTGTACGATCAACTCGCTGCTGCTCCACACACTGCTCCAATGTTTCCTCAGCCCTTTAATTCTTCCTGTTGTATGCACTGCCTATTGTTTCATCCAGTGACGAACGACTGTGACACGCCCACAGTATGACTGAAAAGTTGATAATGAGGCTGCCAACTGTTACATTCGGGGAGGAACAGCTGAGCTATATCATTTTTTTCCTGTTTTCTATTTAGACGGTGTGGCCTCTCACCTCCAGGGTTGAGTTCAGGTCTATGTGCATGGAGTTAGCATAAGTCCAAGGACATGCAGATTAGGCTAATCAGTGTTCCCAAATTCATCCTGTAGCTAAACAACAACCCCAATCACACTGTTGACACAACAAAGGACCTCGTCAGGGGGAAAGTGGAAGGTATTAGACTGGCCAAGTCAATCAACTGACCATAACCCAATTACGTAGCATTATAGCTTCTGAAGAGGTGACTGAAAGGAGGACCCCAACAATCCTCCCCACCCCAACAATAAAACCACAAGAAATTAAAAATGCTGCACTACAAACCTGGAAAAGCATCACAAAATAAGAGAATGCAACTGTTTGTTGATGCCAGCTGATCACTAACTTGCTGCAGTTATTGCATATTGCAACATACAGGGTGTCCCAAAAAATCTCACATTGTTTCATAGATTCAAGATTCAAGATTTAAAGAACTTTATTAATCCCAGAGGGAAATTGCTTATGCTCGGTTACAGGTGCTCACAGTTGTTAACTAAGGAAAGGTAATAAAGGTAATAAATAATAATAATATAAAAAAAACATTAAGTACCAACAAAAATATGACTCAAGACCACTTGTAAGTATTGCACAGTAATCTAGTATGTATGTAGTATTGTATTATTATATGCAATCTTGTATTACATATTCTAGTCTTACAACATAGCCAATTCTCACCTTAAATTATCTTAAATTTTAACGAGATGTGTATAAATTACCTAAGTTTAATGTTTTACTTTTTCTTTCAGTGAAGACAATTTGCTATTGAAATGGCCACCATGTTCACATGACTTGACACCTTGTGATTATTTTTTTTTCTATAGTGCTATGTGAAAGGACCAGTCTTTATCCCCCCTCTATCCTACAAGCCTAGAGGAACTCAAGTAGAGATGTTGCACAAGATATGCTACAGCGTGTTTGGCAGGAGCTGGACTACCCACTTGATGTGTGTCGAGTCTAGGCATTTAATTTAGTTTGCCTAAAACATGTACTGTAGTTACTCGAAATTCGTATTTAAAATGATGACAAATTTTTGGGGACAACCTGTGCTAAAAATGGTGTAGTCTGCCACAAAAAGGTATCACGTTCCGACGCATCTCAATGTAGATATGAGGAATTAAATGAGGAAATCATAAAATATTGTTTAATATTCATCTGCTAAGCTCAAAAAACATTTTCAGCAGGATGCGGACCAAAAGAACTGGCCTTGCTGTTCCAATACTTTGGGAAGAGACTGTATAAAATCATGCCGCCCCGAGTTGAGGATGTTTTTTGCAAAAAAAAAAAAAACCTTAATGGCCTGATACCAACTTCCTTCAAAGTAGAAGTCAGATCAACCATAAACACCATAAAGTCATCCACAAACAGGGTTTAAGATAACGTTAAATAACTTTATTAAGCATTATTTTCCAGGGATGAAGTCACATTCACAAAGAATCTCTGTCTCTAACATCGTAGCAGGCTTGAATACCGTCATGCAAACACGCCTTATACAACACACGTTACATACAGGCAGATAAAAATAATACAAATTCAGTATTATTATTTTTTTCTACAAATCCAGAAACAACTTGATGGCACCAGATATAGCACTGATTACTGGAACTCAATTCCATGTGTAAAGTGCAAAGGAGTAGCACGTTCGTTTTCTTAGTAAACTGGTTCAGGTAAACGGAGTACATCCAACTTTCTGACCGATCAGAACATCTATCTGTCAAAGATTCAGAGATATAACAATGTACAGTATACAGAGATCATTTCCTCAAGAACTTCTAAACCAGACGGAAATATAATACATAAATAAATAGCACCTGTGATTAAAAAGAACAGTACTGTTGTAACTCCAGCATTTCTTTACACAATTACCATTTCAACTTGCCTAGTTTGATTAGAAGTGTTTAATGAAGTTAAACTTTTAAACATAAAATTTTTTTGTTAATTTTACATGGATTTTAAAAGGTCTGGGAAGGAGCATGTTATTTACTGCTGTACGAATAGTCACATTTAACCCAAATTGTTTTATATCCTTATGTTAAAATCGGTGTTATACAAACATTTAGTGGTGTTTTTTTTTCTGAAATGAAGTTCTGGTACAAATCTGGACATTTGAAGAATAAAAACCTAGTATGGAGCATCTCCCTGAGCTGATGCGGGGATCATGAGGGCTACGAAGAAACTAAAACAGCTTCAAGTTATGTTATTATGAACATTAGCTCATTAAAAGCGCTCTTATTAATGTAGCAGAGTGGAGAATATGTTCACATCTGTTAGAATGTACATAAAAATATCCTGAGAAAAACTCAGAGATTTTGAGGTCTAATAATTTCAAAGTGTTTCAGAGTCCAATTTTAGACCTTTAAACCTTTCTGATATATCGATGATTAAGATTTGTCGCACCCACAAGTCTTAAAAAAATAAATAAAACAAACGACACCTATGTTTATTCATATTAATGTCGTCTTTTAACAAAACCACATCATTACATTTTCGTTGTTAAAATTATTTAGTAAATGACAGAAGTACATTTCCTCCAGCTTTTTTGTGAGTCATTTAGCATTATAATAAACTGATTATTCATTAACCATGCACTAGCTAAAGATTAGAGAACCATATTTGGTGTTAAGTGATATGTATCATAAGTATACTCACATGTTTTAGAGATTATGTATGGAGTTAATGAAGAGTTTTATATTTTTGCACCCGTGATCATTAGGGATTGGGGGGGGGACTTAAGTTATTCTAAATAAATACATTCGATTTGCTGTTTTTCTTTCTTTTTTTCCCTCTGTAATTTGTTAGAATCTCCTATGATGAACCTTTGGGACACTCTGCAGACATAAAGCATCATTTATCAGTACTGTATTGGCAATACGATTAGTTTAGAAGCTTGATGACTCTCTAAAACTATGACTTCATGGTTTATTTTTCTAGGTATAAAGGGAGCTTGTTTAAGGAAAAAATGTTTCTCACTCTACCCTTAGCTAATACACATCAGTTTTAACACGAAGAATTTAATGTTCACCTACAAAAGATATTTTCTATTATAACAGAGCACCAACATTTAGTGTCTTTTCCCCTTCGTTCCTCAGAATAACTTTGATGTTAATAGAAAAAAGTTTGTGTTCTTCATGAGTAATTTCATTAATAAGGTTCTAAGCAATCCTTTAGTGAATCTCACACAGAACCTTCCATTTCTAAGATTTATATTCTCTTCACTATGTTCTTTAATGTTTAATTGTTTAGCACATGCTTAACTTTATTTAGGTAGTTACTTAAAAAACAACAAAATGTACAGCAAATATTTCCATTAGGATTTAATATAAGGTAAAGAATTTTATATGTATTAAGACTTATATATGATGCTATAGACATATGGATCCATTAAGATTTAATTGATAATCTCATCATGGCTTTGTGAATAATTAACTTAAAGAATAAAAGGCTATAATGTTACTGGAACTGATATGTATTCAAATACAGCATGTGATTGAACATATTATCCAGATTTCTGTGGCTTTAACAAAGAACAATATTTAATAAGAAGCAGTTATGATATTGTTGCATATACGGTAAACCTCATGCTAATTCCTTGAAAGGTACGGTTTAAAAAGTATTCTACTTAAAACTACAAATTCTGCAATCAGAAACAACTTAACATGTCATACATTTTATTCAAGAAAAGACCTTTTAAGTTGACACTGTATCACTGAATTAAATCCTTACAACCGTTATAAATGTCTCACCTCATCTTAGCTTGTTTGGTATTAAGAAAACATGCTTTTTCAGTATTTCAGAGACAGTTAATCACGTGTTAAAGTAATCAGCTCTCCGGTGATCTCTGCAGAAACTCGTATGAACAGCACCAATACATTTGCTGGAAATCTGAGTGTAAATTCACAGTACGTCAGGTGTTTGTTTAATAAGATGTCTATTTGTTCTTCTGTTTCGCTGTTGTGGTAAAAGTTCAGCACGTAGGATTTCTGCAGCGTGAATTTGTGAAGAGACACATGAATAAAAGGATTAAACAGATAAATACTCGTTACCACAAATAAGGGAAAGGTTTTTTTTTAGAGGCGTGGGGGCGAGGAGGAACATCCATGACGTCACACGGGCTACAGATCGCAGGACGCTCCCGAAACGTACGAGGATTCTTCCGGTACCAAAACTGTGTATGCTGTAACTGTCAGAAGTGATAAAACAAAAAGCATGGATAGTTGAAGATTTGACATTTTAAGAATGAATTAAAAATTAAAATAAAAAAACAAGTCACACATGCTGAAAAAGAATTTCATAAAAATTAACAAAGTCAGCTTGTGAATTTTATTTTATTATTCAAAGCAAACCTTTCTAGCTACCCTTCCAGGAAGTGGAGCGTCCAGGGGGTGGAGTCAGCCTGCTTCAGCTCCTCCCACATGCCATAATCATTCTTTGAATCTCACACAGGGATCAGAGATTTTTTCTTTTATTAACTTGAAACAAGTTTTATCCCCATTTTCTGCTCATCAGTTGTCAAGTGCTTTGTGCTAAGGAGCTTTGAATTTTTACTTTTATTTTCCACATTAGACGTCGGTCAGTTAAACGTCCAGAGATACCATCATTAAGATTTGTTACTAAGAACTGGTGTAGCTTTAGAGGCAGAATAATTTTAAGCAGCTTGTGGTGTTTAACCTAAAGTAGGACATTCCCGTCCTAAATCCTGAAAATCCCCAAAATAAGTATGATTATTATTTTTTTTTTTTTTGGGGTGGCATTGCCTGGTTAAAAGAAATGGCACAAGTCTTATGTTTCATGCTTCCTTGTCCGTTTGTTACTCCTTACTCCCCACATTAGTAACTTGATAAGTCAGGAGAAAAAAAGGCCTTATGTAAATGTAAATTTGATGCTCAAAGCTAAACAAAAACGTTTCGTGGGACAGGATGAGTCTGATCCAGTTCCACCTCCTGGACCTCCGTTTTGATCAGTGAGGGCTCAGATAATCACATACAACATTTTTAATGAATGAAAGCTCATCGTTTAGATGGAATGAATTAGCCTGCATAGTTATTCCACTGAGCAGCAGGTAGATGATTTTAAACCCTGTGTCTTTGCTTTATTGCTGTACAGAAAAGGATGAGGATAAGAGGAAGAATATATGTAAAAGTCTATACAAATATTATTTAGCATTCTATTCATCTTAACCCACCATGTTTTTGCAACTCAGGCATTACATGAGTAAGTACGGACTGATGCATGTACTTGTACTGTACTGTTACTGGACTAGATTCAAGATATTTTCCCTTACTTAAATATTACCAATCCAAGGGAACTCCTGAAGTTTAAAACGCAGCCTTCTAAACCTGATGAACGCCTCCGCTGCTGATTAATCTAAAACTAATACTCGTATATACAGTATATATTGTTGAAAGGTAAGAAATTTTACTTCGCTTATTTACTTCTTTTGAGAAAGAAACGCCTAATAAATTGTGAAAGAAATTGTAATTGTAACATTTATAGCAATTGTCTAGAAAAATGTTTTTTTTTTTTTAAATAACTTTCAAATACTCCTTATGTATAAAAATAGATAGATATTGCTGTTACATATACTGTAAATACTTAAATGTAGATATTTTTTAAAGAAAGTAAGGTACGTGCTGGTTTGTGTATTCAGCAAATTATATCCAGTTTGCTTCTGTTTACAATTCATAATAAATTAAAAGAAATTTCATGTCTTCCTCCCCCCCCAACTTCAATGTACAAAAAATAAAATACAAATAAAGTACTGAACCATGACGTCTGCGTACCTACACCCTCTACCACAGATGGTCAAAAATAAAAAACACGCACACACCTACACATGCATGCTAGATCATTATATAAATCATCTACCGCCTTACAGGGGGAAAAAGGTCTCATTACAATTTGGAGGATTTACACTGTGTACTCAATTATTTTAAAAAAAAAAAAGTTTGTTTTTTAAACAAAGGCAAAACAAATCTGTACGATCTGAACAGCTCGTGTGACCGATACCTCATGCACTTATTCGACTTGCAGCTTTTTGTCTTCATCAAGCTGTTCCTGACGCATCGCTGAATTTATTCTCTCCGTCAAACTCCTCCACGCCTGCCTGAGTCATGAGGTCGGAGATGTTCTTCTCCAGGTCGTCGATGCGGGTGCTCATCTCGTCGAGTGTGCTGATTAAGGAGAATCTTTAAGAGCGTTTGGTCAGAACGTGCTGATGAGTTGTAATATAATGTGCGGCTGCACTACTGTCAGAGCCACCATTACGAGTTTGTTAATTATTAATACGCTCGTTAAGATGTTCTACAGGGATGGCTAGTTTACAAGAACTCGTACGGTGTATTGTAGTCAGGTGGAGATGCAGGCCTTGCTGCAGAACCTGAAGTCCAGGGAGAGGAGTTGGATCTGATCCAACTCCTCCTATAGCACCAACCTACACACTTTAATCACACTTATACAACCAGGGGGGGAAGAAAAAAAAAAAAAAAAAAAACACCTCCTGGACTGGACAGGACTGAATTTTAAGAGACAAAACTGCACCTGGTGAAGGGAGGAGTGTTTATAGCTGCTATAATGCAATGAATTTTGAGAATGCTCCACAACATCAAACAATTATAACTGGATATAAATTATGTTGTGTCATAGTTTTTATCCAATTATAATTGTTGGCAAATTGCTGTGGTACAAGAAGAATAAAACACCTCAGGGGTGGAAAATATAATATAATTAATGCAGAAAAATACTGAACTTCCAAACGGTAACTTTGTTGGCATCATCTGGATATATCACATCATCTTGACATTGATGTTATTAGAACGAAATCAATGACAAAGTGGTGAGATTGCGACCCCACTCAGAGTGCTGACACAAAATATTAATTTTACGTCCAACCTCCATTCTTTTCCATACACTTTTAACTCTGGAACATTCTGGAAAAACTACACACCACCACCCTTCAAACCTTCATCAACATGGAATGCCATTGAACATAGGATATTTCTTCCGATAATCTGGTCGGACATGGTCTGGAACTTGTCCTGCATCTGCTGCAGTAAGCTCTGCACCTGAACAGCACAAAAGATAAAAAATACACAGATAAATATAAACCTCAAATACTCACATAGACAGGGAGGGGACGAAATCTCTCAATGGCGTAAGAATGAGTGTGTGTGTGTGTGTGTGTGTGGGAGTTTGGGGTCACCTCCGGCTAGGAAGGGAAAAAAACACCACCTAATATCCACGCCCACGTGCCAGAGCTGTAGCCATGGCAACAAGCGAACAACGGAAGAAGCACGAGGGATTTTTAAATAGAAATGTAACTTCAAGGCGAATTTAAATTCTAAAAAATATATAATAATAATGACCGTTACCACAGGCACGGGTTGCCATGTCGTCCAGTCTAAAACGGTTATTAAATTCCTATCAATTTCATCTAGAGGTAAAGCAATAAACTCGATGAACGAAAGAAATACGGAATTAATTGAGTTTTATTTTTTAAGAAAAACTGTACAAACTGCGACGGAGATTTAAGGTACATAAACGTAAAATTCTCTTGTTATGTTAAGATTAACAAAAAACGAACAAACTTTTTTTTTTAAAGGAATCTGTAACTCATGACACTTATCATCGTTGCTGATATATTGGTGTTTCGATATTATTTACGCATCCTGTATACAATGTCACGGGTTTGGAAATATTGAAGTTTCGTTTAGTGTAATTTGACAGAATTGTGTAATGTTTAGATCGGACGAATCTGGCAACCTCGTGTCCAAGGAAACGCTTCCTGCTAACGCTTCCACGCTAGCTACTGACAGACAAATTAAACGCCAATAAAGTGGCATTTATGCGGATATTATACATCCAGACCCACACATCAATAAACTCAAAGTCTATTAATAATTAATATTTAGTAACGTCATGACGTAGCCCGGACGCTAGCTATCTAAGTCAGCTTAGTTACTCGGCTAAATTAATATCCAGGTGTGTAACTTAATGATTAAAATTCATTAATAACGACTCACCACGACGGTTAAATCCTGCGCTGATTTGGGCTCCATGTCAGACATGTCGAAAGAGTGTGTGTGTGATAGAGAAAATGTCAGAATAAGCGCTCTTTACTGATTTATCTGCACCTCAGTGCGTAGGCGAATGATTGCCCACACAGGAACGCGCACGCAAGTACACACCCACGCGCACGCACGCACCCACAGCGCGCGCGCACGCGCTACCGAGGAGGCTGCAGCTATTCATTGATCTAAATGTGTTTCATTCGGTCTTTTTTGATATATAAAGTACAACGTGTCGATATAAACTGTCAGCAGTAGTGTATTGTCGTGCTTTTGGATTTTACAAACATGAGTAAAAGTTCACAGCTCAGAGATAAAAGGGAGTAAATGTAAGGTATAGGACCCAGGTAATATAGAGCCCAGTATACTTGAACAGAACCCAGGAGGAGTGATTAAAGAGGGCAATAATAAATGCACAACAAACATCCTCAAGGAAAGTTGGATTAGGTGTGATAGTATATTAGCTCATGTGAAAGTGCACTAGCAGCACTAACTCATCGTCTATACCGCTTTATCCTGTACTCAGGGTCCTGGGGGGACTGGAGCATATTCCAGGAGGCTTAGGGCACAAGGTGGGGTACCAATCCATCACAGGGCACACATTCACACACACACCACAGGGTTTAATTTGGGAATGCCAGTTAGTCTAATCTGTAAGTCTTTTGACTGTAGGAGGAAATCCACCAAGCACAGGGAGAACATGCAAACTCCATGCACGCAGAGATGGGAATCAAGCCTGGCCGTGAATCGAACCCAGACCCTGGAGGTGCAGTGCTAACCACCATGCCACCATTACAAGCAGCACATTTGAAATATATTTAATACTATAGGCTACCCTCGGCTCTGCCCGCGAACATGATGTGTACCACCACCCACCATCCACCTGTCATATGTAGGGTTGGGTATCGTTTGGGTTTTTTTCGATACCGGTGCCAAATCGATACTTTTAAAACGGTACCGGTGCCAAAAC
>JAOTQY010000003.1:1455833-1468498 GCA_026413445.1 Dolichallabes microphthalmus
TTTTGGGCCGATAAGTAATATCTCAGTCTTATCTGAATTTAGTAAAAGAAAGTTATTGGTCATCCAATCTTTTATGCCATGGACACACTCAGTTAATCTAGACAACCTGGGTATTTCGTCTGGTTTTGTTGAGATATATAACTGGGTATCATCAGCATAACAATGGAAACGAATCCCATGTCTTCTAATATGTTGCCCAAGGGAAACGTATATATTTAAAAAGAAAACCAATTAATCTTTGTCTCTTATATATTTCACATTGCTGTTTAACTAAGCAAAAGTACATTTTATCCGATTAATCGATTAAATTATTGGTAGAATACGTGATTACTAGAATATTCGATATCTACAGCCCTAGTTGTACGCGATTTGGAATTTGGTTTTGATCCACAGCGACGTGAATACACAAACACACAAACCCTTTTTTGGAAAGTCTGACAGTTCTTATCTTAGAGTTCAGCATATGATGTCATCAAAATGGCTGCCCCGGCTGTTAACAGTAAATACAATATGATCTCGTTTCACAGCCTAGTTGAACTTGTTCCACCTGGACCATACAGTCGATGAAATTGGAACGCCGTAAAATGAGGAAGGGAGGTGAGGGAAGCGATCGAGTTGTACATGACTGAATCATTCGCTAATCTCTGGCTTGATTGGTGAGGTAATACTGTGTTGTGTTGCACTGCGTGTGTATGTGTGACAGACCAATTAGTGTGACTGATCTAACAATCTGGGATTGTCGGCAAGTAAATAAATGAACACGTAACTGCAGTGTGATGTGAATGCAGCGAGATACGTGCGACTTGCTGTTATTTGGAAATGAGATCACGTGCACGTATGAATGAGGATTGGATTTGTTATTGTTACTGGTAGTAGTTATTAATCTTGCAGTCCGAATGAAAAGTTTTTGCATAAAATAGAAAACTTGGGTCTTCTTGCCAGATGAGTGCAATACCACCACCTGTTGGACTGGAGTGTGGAGCGGAAAATCGGCCGAAAAGATTATTGCTTTGTATGAGCCATCCGCCCACAAGGTTACTCACCTTGTAAACACATTTTGCAGCAGTTTGGTGTTTTATATATCCTTTAAGTAGTTTTAAATTTCAGATGGAAAATCTTATACTGCAGTTGTATCGAAGCGAAAATCACAAAAGTCGACCAGGATTTAAAGCTCAAGTCTGTTGTTTGATTTTCGCGAATAGGTTTTCTAATTTGTTCTGATCCTTGAGCTGGATGGCGTAAATGGAGACGAACATCCTGGAGTTTGACAACATTACTTGGAGCTGTTAAAAAAAAAAGGATTCATATAACAATACAATCTGAGCCAAAAGAAGTTCACGCAATCGGCCAACTGATCCATTGAGTCAACGCTGTATCGTATTTAAAAACTTTTTTCTCCTGCTTCTGTTGCCTGACGTCGGCGCAAACACGCTGATTCTAGACTTATTTTCTTTTAGGATGTTTACCATCCTCTCCAGCCTTCTGTGTCCTCCTTTCTCTGTATAGACCCCTGAGCATTTCATTCCGCATTCGTTCCTGATCTGGGATTCACCCACATAAACATACACATACCCTTCATAGTACAGTGTGCTGAGTGATGTTGAACCCGTGCTCGTCTCTGCGCAGGAGGTTCATACAGAGACGAAGCAGGTCATTGATGTTAGTCAGGCTTCCAGCCGAGTGTGGAGTGTAATCTTAGCGCTGCTCATGTGCTCGTTTAATTTTTAATCAGACTACAACGCACTGAAACCTTAGCGCTCGTCTCCGAAGGCTTGTGAAGAGGGAATGGAATTTCACATGCCGATTCGTTGCTAACAATATGTCGTGTCATACTTTTAATACAATAAAGAAAGTCAGATTCCTCTTCCTGTTTTCCTTCATTAATGGACTTTTGTAGATTATAATTTTTTTTATAATTGTCTTTTCATGAAGCTTAATGACTTGACCACGCCCCTTCTCTTTCTTCTCTTGTTCATTAATCACACTCCTCTGTTGCTCAGTGCCTCCCTAGTTTCCTTTGTACACGTCCTCCGGTTATAAGCACAGCGATACAGCGTCTATTTTACTCCCAAGCCTAAAAGGAGCATCGTTGTGATCAGATACGAGTGTACACAATAGACAGATTGGATTTTTACAGAGTTTATTGTTCACGCAGGTGATTTATCGACCTATATTAATGTTTTGTACCTCAAAGCTAAATATTTATAAACATCAACCTTATTAAATAAAGACACAGTTTAGATTTTTTTTGTTGTCTCCTAAATAGATCACGTTATGGATTTAAGTCTTGGCCCGTGGCACTGATTCTGGAGAAGACAAGGGCGTGGCCCATTTATTTATTTATTTTATATAATTACCATAAGTTGTTGATCGTCTCTAATAGCTCAATTTTTCTGTAAACTCCCTGTAAACTAAAAAAAAAAAGTTTACTCTCTAAGTGCGATGACCCGCTTTCTGGGAAACCTGAAAAACCGGCAGCAGTTTAATCTTTAATATTGTGGTTAAAATGAAAGTTAAAACTCTGTAGTCCCGCGACCATCGGCCTACCCGGTATTGCACCTAGCAGAACGAGTGACCGCGCTATTGGGAAACGTTCAAAAAAAGAACTGAGACGAGGGGGAAAAAAATGACCGTGTGACAGGGGAACTGAACTGACGTACCAAAGTTGCAAGACTGCGTTTCCCACAGGTCTGAAATATCCTTGCGGTGGAAGCCGGCGAAGCGGGTCAGCATTTAACCTAACAACACATGCATCACCTTTAACATATTTGGATTTAGTTGATCTATTTCTATTAATTTCACATTTCAGAGATCTGACCTAGTAACCCTCCCCTACCTGTACACATATGTGAAGAGTAAGACGAAGTAAAAAACAAAAAAAGAACTAAACACTCTTTGGTGTACAAATGTGTCACTGTCGGAGCACGTAGCCCTTAAAAAACAGAATTTATTCACCTTTTTTTTGTGTGTTGTGTTTAATACAGTCAGATTCTTGCAATATAGAGTGACGTCCTTTTTTTTTTTTTTTGTCATTACCTAGGTAACATGATTAACTGAATTTTTTATTTCATTTCAACCAACTGTACATAATGGGTCACACAGGCAAAGAAATAGCGCAGGTTCATAAGATTGTGTTTTTATATATATATATATATAATATATATAACTTTCGAGCCTCCAAGTGGCGCAGTGGTAAACGCTTACCCCATCACCGGGAGATCGCGAGTTCGATTCCCGGGTGATGCTGTAACCTCTCACAGCTGGAGAGGTACTCCGTGCTCCCACATTAATCACAGCTCTACAGCCAATCAGGGGCGTCTGTGAGCTCATGCAAGCGGAAGGAGCGGATAGCGCTGTCCTCAGAGTGTGTTACGCCGCCCACGATGGTGCGTGATAGCTTCGTGATCGCTTCGGCCCTCCTGACTGAGCCTTGATGTGGGTGCGCCCCTAGTGACGGGGAGGAATTGGACACGACTAAATTAGGGAGACAATCGGGGGACAAATCCACAAAAACAAAAAGTGATGATAATTTTCGTTCTCGGTGATGCATCAGAAACCCCAAATGCTCAGTTTGATGTCTGAAGCCTCCTCCGTCGACACACAACGGCCAGACTTTATTTTAATTGAACAGTGCTGTGTTGGTGGCGCAAATTTGTTCAGTTTGAGTTTTAAGGGTTAATCCTCCTGGAATTATTATTATTATAAATTTTTTTTTTTTAAAGAAGAGCTTGTTCACTGTGCGAAAACCATGTTTTTCTGCAGAGCATGTATGATCGTCATTATGCCCATCTAATTCTTTTTATGGCGGCTGACACACGCTTGGCACAGGAGCGCTGGTGCAAGAGGGGCCTGTCCGATACTAGTTAATCGATCACAGATGCCGTCATTCTCCCGGTTCGATTTTTCACCAGCTGGGCAAAATAGACTTGGCAAAAATACTGTTTGTGTGGGAAAACACCTGCGGTATGCCAAAAGCGGCACCAAATAACGAGTGGATAATAATAATAGTTGTTTATGCTATGACTATGTATGCAGTGTGCAAACACGCTAGCAAATTAATGGCTGTAACTAACCTTTGAATAACCTAAAAACTACAGTTTTTAATTTTTAATTTTGAGTTTTGTTTTTTTTTGTTTTTTTTTGTGACATGACCAACATGTAGTTTCACTTAATGTAAGCCAGAGTTCATGTTTAGACAATTAACTCTGAGGACATGAAGCGTTATAGAGAGGTGTTTTGCCGCTCTAAATTCATAAAGGTTAGCAAAACAGGTCGCCATGTTCATCACATGCTGGAAGATAGTTAAGTCCTTTCATATCAAGTTGTCTCCCGTAGTGTAACGAAAGCCCCGGTTCAAGGGAATCATGGCTGGAGAAATGCAGTTGGTGTGGACCAAACGCGTCTTATAACGGAATTGCACCCGTCCTTGATGTTGCGCTTTAAAGCTTGAGTTTCTGAGCAGCTATAGTCAGTGTAAAAATGCTAAACTTTTCCCACCATCATGCGTCTGATTGCAGAGGATGCCAGCTCCGATCAGACTGAGGGAGCTGATCCGGACCATCCGGACGGCTCGGACCCAGGCCGAGGAGCGAGAGATGATCCAGAAAGAATGCGCAGCGATTAGATCATCCTTCAGAGAAGAAGACAACACTTACCGCTGTAGAAACGTGGCGAAGCTGCTGTATATGCACATGTTGGGGTATCCGGCACATTTCGGGCAGGTAAAGTAAAAAAAACAAATATAATATAAAATCTTTAAAACTGTTAAATGATCTTTATCGCTACATGTTTTAGAACGTCTGAATGTTGCAAAAGGTTTTTCACTTTTCCAGCTGGAATGTCTGAAGCTGATCGCGTCACAGAAGTTCACTGACAAGAGAATAGGATACCTGGGGGCCATGCTGCTGCTGGACGAGAGGCAGGACGTCCATTTACTAATGACCAACTGCATTAAGAAGTAAGCGACAGACAGGAAGTGAACCGCACGCCGTCTCTGCGCTCCTCCTTGTCTGACGGTTTCTAAATCTGTTTTAATCTGTTTGCAGCGATCTAAATCATAGTACACAGTACGTCCAGGGACTGGCCTTATGCACCCTCGGCTGTATGGGTTCATCAGAAATGTGCCGTGACCTGGCGGGGGAAGTGGAGAAGCTCCTCAAAACGTCAAATTCCTACTTGAGGAAAAAGGTAACGTTTTAAACCTGGTCACTGGTTCATGTCGAATCGATCAGGATCCTTATTCGAATTTAAACGAGACACTTTTCTCTACGCAGGCAGCGCTGTGCGCGGTTCACGTCATACGGAAGGTTCCGGAGCTGATGGAGATGTTTCTACCGGCAACGAAGAACCTGCTGAGTGAGAAGAATCACGGTGAGAAACGTTTAATAGCGTCCATTTTGGTTTTATTTTATAATTGAGTTTTATTCAGTTTAAACTCACTTAAGTTTTTTTTTTCATTTATTATTATTATTATTCTGCCAATACAGAATAGTCTGTTAGTGACAGCCCAAGTAGTAACTGGTGTAATGGACCTCTCCCTCTTGTATGACACACATTTATTATTTGGCAAATTTTAATAGTTTTAAACCTCATTTGTACGTCCACAGTGGTATTTTTGCTCAAACTTTCCCGTGCTCACAAATTCTATGTTTGCTCACCTTAAGCGTTCTCCCGTGTGCTCAGTCAGGGTTGCCAGATCACACAATCCCTTGTGTGTGTATTTATATTATCCTTATTATTTAATTATTTTAATTCGGTTGAGTTTTGATGGCGAATGAGATCCGTTTTTACGTTTTTAAGCAAGACAGAGCAGGTACTTAGTGTTTGTTTTATTTATAGAGATTGTTTCTGAAAACACTTTACCTCAAAGTCTGGTTCATTTTGATCCACACACAATCGTTCCACACTTGGGGACCGTGAGCCAGTCTGCTTGGTCTCGGGAACAAATCAATCGTGCCTGATATGAGGTGTCGAGTGTTCTTAAGTTGGTGCCAGAATGTATATCTAAAAATAAATTTTAAAAAGGGCACAAATTGAAAACTTATTTTTTTGTTTTTGTTTTATGGTCAGGTGTTCTCCACACGTCTGTCGTTTTACTCACCGAGATGTGCGAACGAAGTCCCGATATGCTCACTCACTTCAGAAAGGTAGGTCTTTATCCTCTTCTTCTGGGTTTTAACAAATAACTGGAATGATCGACTCTTTTTATTTATTTATTATTTATTATACCTTTTTTTTTTTTTTTTTTTTTAAAAGCACTCATCGTTATAAGAATTTTTTTCCCGTACTCTTGACTCTGTGCTCGTAGACACTCTTTAACTTTGCGGTGCTTGCTCTGCATTGATTGATGTGTGTGTATATATATTTACTCGACAGGGCACTGGTTCCTTTATAGCGCGTCTCTCTTCTTTTTATTTATTTATTTATTTTCCTTTTTCTTTCTCTGCGTACCTACTGCTCTGCCTCACTGGCACGGCCCACTGCTCTCTCTCTTTTATCTCTCTCTCTCATTACTCATAATCGTAACATTTATTTATTTATTTATTTATTTTCAAGCTCTTCTCTGAAAGTTAACGCTCTCTTCCAGTTCCCCGACCCTAACATCTCCTTCATATTTTTCTGTCATTTGTCTTCGTTACAATTCCTGCATTGTGTTAGAATGAGAAGGTAAGACGACGTTCTGGTTTCATAGCTGGTGCATGCTCTTAAAGAATCTCACTTCACTTGTGCTCACTGTAGATGTAGTGCACTATGATTGATTTTTTTAATTTTTTTAGATATTTTTTAATAGTTTTTTTTTTTTAATGCGTTCTCCTTGTCGTCTTTCCTATTATTTATGATTTTGGTCTTGAATGTCATCACAGAGCTGTGTATAATCCGTGGTCCAGTGTTCCACCATTTAGACTAATGAATAACGGTCATCCATTCAGTTATCTGTCCTTGAGCACAGATTTAAAATAAATCTTTTTTTTTTTTTTTTTATCAAAAACTAATCCTTGGATTTAAATAAAAACCCACCGCTAATTTATGCTGTTCATCCAGACCAGGTAAGCTCCATAGTAATACTTGTTGATTCTATAATCATGACCGACGCATTCATTCGACCCGCTTCTAACCGAATGTGCTGAGAAAATCAGATTATTCCAAGATGATTTTTTCACCCTCATTGTGTTTATGGTTGCTCCCCCCCCCTGCCCACCTACCCCCACTTGTTGTTTTTTATCGTGTCTTTATGTATGATTTATTTACAAACCCTGTACTAATAGCCTTTCAGTCTGTCATTTGTGTATTTTGTCGGTTTATTGTTTTCCCACCGGGCATTTTATTTTCTAGCTGGTTCCCCAACTGGTGCGAATCCTGAAGAACCTCATCATGTCCGGATACTCTCCTGAGCACGACGTGTCCGGGATCAGCGATCCTTTCCTACAGGTAAGCCCCACCCTCTTTTCTTTCTGCCCTTTACCCACTCCCTGAGCCAAGGCGCGACAAAGTCAATCGATATTGCTTTGTAAAGTACGTCATGCTTTTATTACACTCTGGTTTCTCTGTCAGGGTTGCCAGTGTCACATTTTGGAAAAGTGCTTTTTTTTTTTTTTTTTTTTTGAGATGGTATTAAAATAGTATGTGGCTTGATTTAAAAAATGTATTCATGATTAAATCTGTTCACGTCGTGTGTGGCAAACGAAGGGAAAGTGTACCTGCAGAGCCACATCTGTTCTGAGTTGTATCACAGCGATCGGGGATTATTCCCCAGATCAAGCCGGATAAATATCACAAATACAGCAGATCAGACATGAAAACAAAACTACTTCTCTCTTCTTAGCTTTGATCATAAACTTTTTGTATGAGCTGTTTTTTGTTGGTAGGCTTATTAAAATTTAATAAAAGTAAGGATTTTCTCTCATTTGCAGCTTTCCTGGTATTTTGTTAGCAAACAAATATGATGCACATGATGTGTGTAGCGATATGGTTAAAGTAAGCAATATAGCACAAGAGGGAGTGCTGTACTGTTGAATATTACTGGTGGAACTAAATAACTAACCCCAACTGGCGGAGTGTAATTAACAGGGGTGAAAGTAGTTTTAAATTCTTACCGGTACTGTGTAGCCGAATGGTGAATAAAAAATAAATGAACCGTGAACGTGGTGGACAGTCCTGAGAAACTTACCAGATTTCGTTTATATTCCCACTTATTCCGCTTCAAAATTTAAGCTCTGTTAACTTCAGGGATCGAATCCCAAATAGCATTTAAAGGGACCCAGAGTTAGTATCATTAACCACTGGACCAAACCTGCGACTCGCCCAGTAATACATATCGTTACACGTCATCCTATCATACTATGTCTATTATCACCACTTGTGGAATGACTTTCGTCCAATCAGACTGCTCGGTTTGATCTAACAGTTCTAACAGTTGGCTATAAAGTTCAGTTTAAACTTGCATGTTGATTTCTACTTGGAAAATTCTGATAAATTTATGGTAGACTTGACATTTTTAAATACTTGCAATTTTTCTTTTTTTTATAACCCTGTAACATTGCTGTTCAAATTTTTTTTTTAAGTTAAGCCTTTGTCACATGCACATTACTGCACAGTGAAGTTCTTCGCATATCAGAACCCTGGGTCAGCCATGATCCAGCCCCTCTAGAGCAGATGGGGTTTAAGGGCCTGGTGGAGCTCGAGCTTCAACCAAAGTGTGTGTGTTAATGCTCCAGATCAGATAACGCATTTGTTTATACCTTACACTCCTTTTCAAAACATGCTTCAGTGTTTATGTAAATGAGCTACTGCTGAGCCACGCCCATTCAGAGAACAGCAGAGCCGGGTCAAGGACTGTTCTTATGAGGTCACATTAGAGGGAAAATTAAATTGGCGTTATTTAAGCTGCCGGGCAAAAAACGGTGAATGTGTTTTTTCTTTTCTATTTTTCTTTGGTTTGTATACACACACATCAGAGACCAGTCTGAATTTCTAGACTAAAATGTTACTGTTTAAAGATAACTGCTAATGCACACCTGTGTTTAGCTTATTCATGTAGCGGTTTCCACAAAATGATACATGTCCAACATGTAATTTCAGTATATTTTAACGTTTTATACCGAGTCCCTCTCTTGTGTATGCACTAAACCGCACGGGTTTGTTTCAGGTGCGAATACTGAGGCTACTGAGAATTCTAGGAAAGGGCGACGATGACTCTAGCGAGGCTATGAATGACATTCTTGCACAGGTAAAACACTTCTGTTCATCTAATTTCAAGATCCCATGTTGTTGGATTTTAAAACTGTGTTTTATGTATTTATTTATTTATTTTTGTTTCTTTATTGCTTGTGCGTTCTAGGTTGCGACAAACACAGAGACGAGTAAAAATGTAGGCAATGCTATTTTGTATGAAACTGTCCTGACCATCATGGACATCAAATCAGAGAGTGGATTACGGGTGAGTTAGAGCGTATGGTTTGTTTTATTCATTGATTTTGATGAATATGAAGCCTAATTAAATTTTTTTCTTTTTATTTTCCCTGCTGCAGGTATTAGCTATTAATATTCTGGGACGTTTTCTTCTTAACAATGACAAAAACATCAGGTAGGTGCTTTTCCTTTTCGTGCGTGAGTAGTAATAATAATAATAATAATAATGAGGATTGTCCACCAATAGTTTTTTTTTTTTGATGGTTCTGTTGAAACATCTGTTCTGTGAGTTAGATTTCTGCAGGGCTATTAGCATTTTACAATCAGGGGGTTGCCAGGGTTGGGGGTTTTTGCACCAAGTTGAGTTGGACCAAGTGTGTGTTCAGAGAGGTTTATCTTGTATTGATGGAATAAATAAGTTTAGATCACATACTGTAGGAGTTTTTTAAATTAGGAATATGTTCCAAAGAACACTTGACCCCAAAGTCTGGTTCATTTTGATCAGTGAGAACACAATCGTTTTGCGCTCTGGAACCGCGACCGAGTCCGCTTGAAGAGGTGGTCTCAAGAGTGATACAGCATTGAATCAAATATTGAAGCCCATTGTACCTGAGAACGGAAGTGGACACGGCATCATTAGTGCCGTTAGTCGTCCCTGAAATCTCTGTGCGCATGTAGCACGCACCATCTCATCCTCTAACCTACCCGGAAGGCACGCAAGTGTGTTATTTTAGGAAAAATGTCGATCAATAATATTTTCGAGCCTCAGTGGTCAAGTGCTCGCCCTATCATCCGGAGATCGCTGGTTCGATTCCCGATTGATGCTGTTACCTCTCACAGCTGGAGGTCTAGAGGCAGCTGATTGGCCGAGCTCTCTCAGAGGGGAGGGATGAGAGATACTTCGTGCTCCCACATTAATCACGGCTCTACAGCCAATCGGGCGTCTGAGCTCAGGCAAGCTGAAGGAGCAGATAGCGCTGTCCTCCGAGTGTTACGCCACCCTCAACAGTGAGTGAGCGAGCAGTTCAAAACGATGCGATCGGCTGGTGTCACATGGTTCGGAGGAAACACGTGATAGTCTTCGGCCCTCCCGGCTGAGTGGTAGTAGTAGAATTAATGTGGAGCCCCCTAGTGACTGCGAGGAATTGGATACGACTAAATTAGGGAGAAAATCGTGTTTCCAAGAAAATGTGATTATTTCTGGTGGACCCTTTGTAAGGATCTGGCAACCCTCCCAAAAACCCCTCACAAAGTAATATTTTTTTTGTGTCTTATGATGGCCTTGATGTTCTTGTTCTTCCCCAATTCAGATACGTGGCACTGACCTCTTTACTGAAAACAGTCCAGACAGACCATAATGCAGTTCAAAGGCATCGGAGTACCATCGTGGACTGTCTGAAAGACCTGGATGTCTCCATCAAAAGGTTCTTGTATTCACACAAAAAAAAAAGAAGCCTATTTTCAGTGTCATCACGACTCCTCTTAATGGCGAATCATCACTCAGAGCCGCGCTATTATTATGTTCTTCTCCACAGACGCGCCATGGAGCTGAGTTTCGCCCTGGTGAACGGGAATAACATCCGTGGGATGATGAAGGAGCTGCTGTACTTCCTGGACTCATGCGACCCGGAGTTCAAAGCCGACTGCGCGTCGGGGGTCTTCCTCGCCGCCGAGAAGTAAGCCTGTGGTTTGTTCTGGTTCGTAGGCGATCTTCCATATAAAAAGTTCCAAAATTATCGGCACCATCAGTTTGCTGTAGATTTGAATTCGTTTCCATTCAAGCTTGCTCTCATTCACTGAGGGCGGCAAAACATATGGACTTACCTCTATGTCAAAAAAATTTTTTGCCGTCCCAAATAACCGTTGCTTTAAACGCAAACAAAACTTAATTCCTGTGCATTCTTGTGTTGTTTCATTTATTTAAACCTGAAGCAGGAATAATTTTCCTTGTGTAATGTTTTTTAAAATTTTACATTTTTAAGTTGTAAGTCAGAGGTTCTGCGTGATGATAAAATGAGTGATCCATCGTCAGAGCATGACTCTGTTGACACATTCATTTCTGACAGCATGACCTCAAGTATTAGATTTATTTGACCAAAAATATCTGAACATATTTATTATTTGTTTATATATTTTTCTTTCTTTCTCTCCTCCTCTTCCTCCAGGTATGCACCGTCTAAAAGATGGCACATAGACACCATAATGAGGGTGTTAACAACGGTAAATCGTCTTCTCTTTGATGCTTGTCTTGTGTTTAGATGAAGTAGATTTATCCAGATGCAACAACTAAAGAAGGAACATTCAGAAAAATTTATTAGTGGAAATGCATCTAATTTTAAAGTGACGCTCCTGAGCTGTTGAGTGATGAGGATTTTGAGTGATCCATCGACTGACGAGTAGACCTGATGAGTTCATTATAACTCTGACAGCAGCTCTGATTAGTCTTACTCGAGTCAAAGTTTTTTTTTGTTTGTTTTTTTTATCCCTGCAGTTTGTAAGTGACAACTTTTTTTTTATTTTTATTTATTATTATTATTTTTTTTTTGGATCATCCCAGGCGGGGAGTTACGTCCGAGACGACTCCGTCCCGAACCTCATCCAGCTCATCACTAACAGCGTGGAGATGCACGCGTACACCGTGCAGAGACTCTACAAAGCCCTGCTGGACGACATCTCGCAGGTGGCGAAGCTATTTAAGATGACGTCATCCACTGTACCCGCACGCTCGTTTATGCTGAGTGAATTTATGTCTATTTGCGTTCGTTCCACAGCAACCTCTGGTGCAGGTGGCGTCCTGGTGCATAGGAGAGTACGGAGACCTGCTGGTGTCGGGCCAGTGCGAGGAGGAGGAGCCCATTCAGGTGAATATTATAGCACTCCATCATTCGAGCTCCGCCTGTCTGAGTAACTTAAGAACCACATTTGCAGATGTTGCCACAGGAATCTGTGGGCGTGTGTGAATAGTCCCGTCTCTCTGGAATTAAAGAATGTTAGTCTCTTCTTAAAGTGTGCAGGAATTTTAAGGGGAGGGGGAAAGAATATGTAAAGGTGCAATTTTTATTTTAAATTGTCTACTTGGGCAAAATATCTATTGGAAGAGAATTGTGTAGATATCATTCTGTGTATGATGTTAGAGCTCGATAGTGCACTCTGGGTTTTTGCTTGCATCTCCGTCTCAGCGGTCAAGCCTTTACAGATGGAGATCTTCTTTTTTTTTTTTTTTTTTTTTTTTTTAGAGATGTCAATAAATACCATGG
>JAOTQY010000003.1:1573833-1584147 GCA_026413445.1 Dolichallabes microphthalmus
TGTGAATTCCTTTACATAGTTTTTTTTTAATAGTGTTTTATAGTTTTAACATTTAGATTGTATGCAAGTTCTCAAAATTGTTTTTATTTGTTGAGTTGATTTCTTGGTTATTTATCTTAGTTTTTTTTTGTTTCTTGTCTAGGTGTGAGATTGAACTATATATTAAAACACACACACATCTGTTTATGCACCTAAACAAGTTAATCCAATCATTTACCCTTACTTTTAAACATCAAAACAAACTCCTCCATCCTTCAATCTGACCGAGCCCAACCATCAAAACATGATCAAGCCAACCAAGTCCATTGCCCCCACCCCTCGGTCTATTCCAAGCAAGCCAGCCTAGCTTATCCATCTATCCAATAAACCAAGTTCATGTGTCTGTCCATCCATCCCAAACAAGCCCACCCAAGTCAATCCATCAAAATATACAAATGTGTCTAACCAACCAAGCTCACCCATTCACCTATTTGTTCAGCCAAAAAAAAAAAAAGTTTGTTCATCTATCCTAAGCAAGCCCATTCATTCATCCAGCTATTTATCCGGCTAAGTGTTTCTCTAGCCATCAGTTCCAAACAACTTTATCTATCCATCCAAACTGATTTCATTTGGACTCGTCTGTTCATCCAGGCAAAACTATTCATCTGTCCAGACCCCTCCCTTGCAGTCTTCAGTCTATCTGTCCAACCAAGTAAACCTTTTTTTTTTTTTTTTTTTTTTAAACGTTTAGTAACTTGTGTCATTATGTTCTACCCAACGTGATGAGCATTTTTACTGAAGGTCAGTCATAGGATATGATTATCCAGTCAAAACACAGATTATAGTATCGGCTCACTCTAGTTTGTCCTTTGAGAAGGAAGGAGAGAAAGTACCATGAGTTTCAGGCTCTAGCCCAAAATAATGATCGAAAGCAAAATATGAAAAGTATGTCTTGATTGATCTCGCGAAAGGTGTCTTGATGTTTGATTAACAACGTTTGATTGCGTATGAGCAGTCTGACGATGATTAAGATCAATAAAAAACATGAGTCACTATCATCGATCAGATTCACATTCCGTTAGTCAACAACATGTCCCCGAACACTGTGCCGACTCGTGCTACAAATCGTGCTATTCTTATTATTTCAACTGGGTTCTAATTAATAACTGGGTCAGGACCTGGTTTGGTATAGACTCAGTTTCTTTTTTTTTTGGCTTTAATGGCTTTATGAAATGCAACACCGATGATGATCAACAACAGGAACAGAGTGCAGCATGACAAATGCCAAGGGGAGAAAAGCAACAGAAAATTTTGCTTACAGAAGGATTAAAAATACATCTTAGTTTAGTTAGAAATGCAAAAACATTTCCATTTCTTGGAAACACTTTTTTTGCCTTTTTTTTTTTAATTTTTTTTTTTAACTCAATCTGGAATTGGTTTGCCTAAAATATTTTTGGTTTGTAACAGAAAGTCTGTCATCCAGCTGATGTTTTTACAACTTATGTAATACGATGACTCTTCTCTGCGCAGATCTCCTGTCACCGGGTGTGCGGAGCAAAACTTTGAAAGGCCAAAGAACCTACAGGCTCTTTGCAGGTACGTACATCCACCTCATCATCAAACAGTGTCAAAATGTGTAACTCATTGGTATCCGGAGCAAACCCATCCCAAGTTGCTGCTGAAGGCAGCATTTCTGAGTCATTTCAGGATAGTGCCATGTAGATGGAAAGGTTTTGTCATGCGTAAATTGGTGCAAACTGCTTCTGGTGCTGAGGAATGATCCAGGTCTTAAAGTAACAGTCCTCTGGTGAGGAATATAGAACCCCCCCTCCCCCCGTTTTGCGGTCTGCTCCTCCAAGAACAACTCTTGAAAAATCATGGAATTCATCAACCAGCAGATTGAACCAAGTGCTTGAAGAAATAATCTAGCAAAGATGACTAGTACAGATGAAATGCAACTGTGTGTGTGGCTCCTGTGGTAGATCATCTGTTTAAGATTTATTTGTCATTTAACTTAAAGCAGCGCATCATATTAGAGGGGTCTAGGAAGTCTGGAATTTTTAAATTTTTGGAGAAGTAAATCCAATTCAGTTATATTCGTATAATGTTTTTAACACTGATCATTGTCAGAAAGCAGCTTTTCAGGATAATAAAAATAATAATAAATTAGAAAAATGTTAGGAAATGTGTATAAATTATAGTTCAGTTTGTTCCTGATGAGCAAGCCAGGGGTGACGGTGGTATTGAAAATTTCCCCAAGATGACAGTAGGAAGAAATTTTGAGAGGAACCAGACTATGCAGGGAACATATGGGTGATATCAGATACTTGTGACCATTCATTTGAGTGACTAGCTGTGCCTGTGATTTTGTTCCCCTGGAATTTAATTGCACACTCATAAGTACGGCTGCACGATTCTTGACAAAATGTGAATCTTGTTTTTCTCCATGGGAATTGAGATCACGATTCTCTCACACGATTAATTTTTTATTCTTCTTCCAACAAACAAACACTTGAGAAAAAAGTATTGTCTACACAGGACAAAAATCACTTTTCCCAATTTTAATGTAAATAAAGTGAAAAGTTGTTAAATGGAATATTAACAATAATACATGAAAATAAATAATAAGTAGCACTTGTGCATTTTGGACACTCGGATAACTACAGAACTTCCAATCTTTCCTCACGATAAAGTTAAACGGTTAATTTTGTGGCGGTCACTGCAGACCCTCGCGGTCACTTGCGGGCCCTAACATC
Organism: Dolichallabes microphthalmus; assembly: GCA_026413445.1. Classification (NCBI taxonomy): domain Eukaryota; kingdom Metazoa; phylum Chordata; class Actinopteri; order Siluriformes; family Clariidae; genus Dolichallabes; species Dolichallabes microphthalmus. The sequence goes on from JAOTQY010000003.1 coordinate 1,576,569, forward strand.
GTGTCTCAACGCGAGTCAAACCGCGTAGGTGAGATATGGTTGTAACTGTTTGACACGTATCCAATGAGTGGACACATAAAGCATCAAAGGGAGATAATTTGGACAGACCAATGAGCCTAAACTACATGTTAGTCCTATACGATGTAGCGACTGTAATCACAAGCCATAACGTTTCATACAAACTTTTGATTGTGTAAAGCTGCTTTGTGACGGTCAATTGCTAAAAGCACTGTACAAATAAAGTTGACTTGAATTGGACAAGCTGCCTACGTCCATGATTCCCCAGATCTGCTTCTTTTCTTCTATTGACAAAATTCCTAGCTAAATAAACAGGTTTTTATCCTAGACCTAAACACTGAGACTGTGCCTGAGTCTTGAACATTAATCAGAAGGCTATTCCATAACTTCGAGGCTTTGTAAGAAAAGGCTCTGCTGCCTGCTGTAGTTTTCATGATAAGGTACAAACAAACAGCGTGCACCTTTTGACTTGAAGTAGATGTGGCGGATGATAAAACATTAGCAGGTCACTAAGGTACCATGGCAAAAGTGTGCAGTTTTTTTCCATGGAACAAGTTGTTAAAATGTGCTACTGTAGCATGAACGCTCATAGCATTAGTGTGTAGAAGATTTTGTAATTTAAGTTAGCGTTTCAGTCGTGTGCAGCAAAACCGTTGGGATAAAGACACTCCAAGTGCTCAACAACGTTATGTGGCAATAAAATGCAATCGGCTGACGACCTGAATGTACTGAATGCGCAGGTTACCACATATATGGAGGTTTTCTTTTCTGATGGCACAGAACATATTCCAGAAATCATGAGTGTGAAAGTGCGATTCTGGTAGAATGTGGAATCATCTTAACAGATGAACCGGCCACCACGTTGAAGTCCATAATTCTTTTTCTAATTTAATGACCTCATAAATGGAGCTCATTTAAAGCTCCGCCCATGAATTCGGCAATATTTCTAGAACTGCAAAATAAATTTTAGATGGAACAAATTTGATGCAAGTAGATTTTGTTAAAATATTAACTGATGCACAGTTGGTACGAAGTGTGTGGATGCTTTTGATTCAGATTAAACTCGGATTATTAATGGATTATTAGTGCTTGTGTAAAACCCCCCGCTACTGTTCTTACCATCTGTCTCTCGTTTCTGGCTCCTTCGTTCCAGTGGCTCGTTCTGTTTCCTGCACGGCTCGCTGATCTCTTTAAACACACACACACACACTTACTTCCCTCTGGGGGCCTCTATTAATCTTTCCCCAGTTCAGGAGTGAATTACCTCCACTCGTTTATTTTCCTTTCGAAAGGAAAACCCCTCTCTCACTCAGTCAGAAGCTCACTTGTTCTCCAACCTGTAGTGCTGGTTCCTCTACCCCTGCTCTTCTTCTTCCAGTCTTCTTAGTAGTGATGCTGGTCTTCGGAATTGGGAACTTCCATCATTTCTTCAACTCGGTTTGGGTATTTTAATCGGCATTTTATACGTCATGCTCCAGATTTCCTGACGTTTTTTTTTTTTTTTTTTGGTCGTCGCCGGTTGCACCACAAACGAGTTTAAAAGTATACTGACTGGCCTAGTCATAGGTTCCCCCCGTTTTTTTGTTATTTTATTAGTTCCTTATGTGTGAGAGCGAGTGAGTCGGTGCTCTTGATCTGAACCTGATGTAGCTTAATTCAGTAGGGTGCTGTTTAGTGTGATGTGGAGCATTGTTAAAACCACAACGCTCTCGCTCTGCATTTAACTCGGACACACAGCCATTCTTTTGATTCACACTCAAGGGTATGATTTGAGGCTCGGATCATTTGTGTCTCTTTCAATCTGTCTATCTATCCATGGTTTTCCCCTGTCTGATTGGTTGCTAATTACAGACATCTAAAATACAGGTAGTCTTTGACTCGAAGCAAGCGGCAGTTCTACTTCCGGTCCAATCGCAGAAGTAACTTGCATGTAGAAAAAAATATATTCTGCACTGCACCAGATAGCAATATTTACAATATTTTCGGTGTTCAATTGAATCTATGGAATGTCTAAAGCCCGACCAGTTTCAATGAATCAGTCCGGGAGCACGGTAATAAGAAAAGGTCTGTCCTGTGAAGCTGTATTTATGGTGAATGATCTTAATTCCGGAAAATCTTTAACAAAACCGTTTGCAGTCCAATACATCCATTCATCCAGGATTCCCCTTGTGATTTAAAGGTGCAGAGACAACACTTACATTTGACGTGTGATAATCATTTCCTTATGGTTTTCGGTCACTTGATGGCAGTGTGGGTAAAGGGGGCAGAGATTTAGTCAAGTGGTTTGGTATGTTTTATATTGTATTTTTCATTTCAAGGGCGTACAAGACTCCCTTTGTCGGACTTGAGAACAAATCAGACTTACGAATGTGCTCCCGGAGCGGAACACGTTCGTAAGTGGGGGAATGTCTGTAACAATAACAAAATGACAGCAGCCTGAGTGTGTCAATTCACTGTATGTTATGTTAACTCTCTCTCTCTCTCTCCACAGTCGTCTATCACCATGGGAACAGTGCCACGGGCGGCCATTACACTACGGACGTCTTCCACATCGGGCTGAACGGCTGGCTGCGCATCGACGACCAGGCGGTCAAGGTGATCAACCAGTACCACGTGGTGAAGCAGACTGCAGAGCGCACCGCCTACCTGCTTTACTACCGCCGTGTCGACCTGCTGTAGAAAACCGCACACTCGCATTCACACACACTCACACATACACACACTCACACATAAACACACACACACTTTCTAACCCAACACACAATCACTGTCTCACACGCCTCAACAGGAACACTGCCCAACTTCTCCTCCTCCTCCTTATGCGAGTTTCCTCCCTCTTCTCGTCATCCCTCGCTTTCACACGGAGCCGGCTTTTTTCACTTCATGTCAGAGGGGGGAGACTTTCAAACCTGGTATCTTAAAGACTTCCGTGAGATGTTTCGAGACTGACGCTGCACCGTGAAGGAGGGTACGGCGACAGATGGAGACGCTTTAATCCCCTTCCTCCGCCAGACTGAGATCGAGGGACTACGCTTTTTTTTTTCCTTCCCTTTTTTTCCTTTCTTTAAGCTACTTTTTTTTTAATGGCATCGTGTGAGAGTGAACGATTTAAGTGTTTTGCCTTTTATCAAAGGGATTCAGTGGTCGTCGATCTGCCGGATTAAATCATCAATTTTTTTTTTCTTTTTGATGCCCTCCACCAGCAAACTTTGACACACACACACAAAAAAAAACTGAATCGAGCACGCAGAACACGAGTTTCCTTCCGAATCCCGGCGACACAAGACACTCCGCTCCGCCGCTGCCACCTCTTCGTTTTTCTTCTCCTTTCTCTTCCTCCTCTGCACTCCTCTCTGCTTTGTTCTCTCGTCTGTCCTTCATGATCTCGACACTCGGGCCTAGCTGAGTGAAAAAAGGAGAAGAAGAAAAAAAAAACACTGGAGCCATCAGATTATAAGGAGACGTCGGATCGGGAGCTGTGGCAGGAGATGTGAAATTTAATAAGAAGCTTTTTTTTTTTTTTTTTTTTTTTTGGGTTTGTTTTTGCGAGAACCCTGGGTTTGGTTTTTCTGGGCATAGAGTTAGAATGATTTAACAGTTTTAATTCGCTTTAGGACATGATTTATTGAGAATACACAGGCTTATGTGCACGGAATCTCTTTAAAATTTGATGAATAAAAATAAACATGAAAGATACAAACATGCAGCCAAATATATGCACATTTCTCACGGAGTGTTCGGATGCCTGGGTAAATTGTGTGCGTGGGGAGTACATGCTGGAGCAACAATGAGCGTTTTTTTTTCTTTCTTTTTTTCTTTTCTTTTTTTTTTTTTTTGGGTTTCTTGCCATCAATCCATGTTCAAATTTTTAATCGTACGCCACTTTGAGGGGGCGTGTCCAAGGGGGCGTGTGTCTCCCAGACTCAGCCAATCCTGGGCTGGCGTTTAGAGCAGGAAGCCTCCGTTACTCCATACGCCTGCGCTCAGCAGACTCCGCCTCTCAGTACTGTATGTTTTTTTTTTTCTCTTCCCTTTGTGGCAATGATTTTTTAAATATTTCTGATGATTAATCTTTTCAGCTGGGAACTGCTGGGAATCCTGCATGGCTAAACGAGCTAATTAAGCCCTAACAAGTGTGCACACGTGCACATAGAGACACACGGTCATGCTCACTTTTGTTTCATTGACCATTCATCAAGCTTATACACTGATTATATTGATTTTTTTTTTTTTTTCTTCATTGTTTTCATTCTACCTTACCTTGAACTTTTTTTTTTGTTGTTTAATTTTTATTTTGAATTTAAAGAAATGTGACCCGACATAAAGCACAATAACCAATAAAGTTCTTCAATGAATCACATTTTTGTTAAAATCTTCGAAGATTTTAATTTATTTTTTATTTTTATTTCCCCAAAAACACACAGGAGTAGCACATGAGGACAGAAATCTAGGATGGTGTTTAAGTGTTTTCTTTTTTTCCCCTCCCAGCTCTCTCAATGGTTTAGGTTTTTGGTTAATTTTTGGGATAAAGTTTACAAGTGTGTCACAACTCTTCTGCTAGACGATGCACAAGTTCCTCTGTGTTTCTTGTTTAAAAAAATAAATAAAAATACAATGGAATCCTTAATGCTACCTAAACTTAATTGAAAAGAATCTCACCTTCCTTCTTTAACCATAAAATCTGCAAAAAAAAAAAAATTCACCATCCATTTAAACAGATGTTATAATCAGTCTTAATTAGGGATGGACAAATCAGGAAGTATTATTTTGCCCTGACACCTGACGATGAATCTAATTACTAAAGTTATTAAAGAGTGAGCACTGAAAACGCATGTGATCGTGTAGCACGGCTTCGACAACATATTCAAGTTCAGTTAGTCTTCCGTTCCTACAGAACTAATGGTTACCGCTTGTACTGAGGATTTAGTGGTTGTTTTTTTCCTGTTTATTAATTTTTATGTTGTGCGAATTAAATTACAGCGCATGCTTCGCTTGTTACGCAAATAATCACTGAACAATTAAAGTCGAAAAAGTTCCAAATACCAGATCGATAATTATTCAGAATAACCGCATACTCGCATTGCGTAGGTTGTGAATTTGGCGTTTCCTCATATTTGTGCATTACATTTTTTTTTTTAATAAGAACCTGTCGTTTGTGTACACTAATAAATTAGCATTGTTAAAGAAAGTAAACGTAAGTTGCTTATAGGCTGATGAGCATAACTAGTTATTGTAACTAGCATTGCATGTTTCAACATCGCAAACATCAGGTTTCTCGTGCAAAAGACAGTAAGGTAGTTTTTATTTATTTATTATTATTTATAATTTACTTAGTTTCCTTTTCGTTAGTTGTCTCGATCTGCTTGTGATTTGTCCATCCCTGATGCGAGTGCAGCATCTCGTACTTTTTCCACTTTCTTCAGTGTTTTCTCCAACTTGTAGCATCTCCTTGAGCATCTTTATCCTCTTCGAGCATCACTTAAAGCAGTTCTTTTATCAAATAATTGCAAACACACTTGTTGTAAACACACAGCTGTTAACAAATAAAGCTCAAGTTTCCCAGAGCAGCTCTGCTTTTTTTTTTTTTTTTTTTTTTTGGACGTCCTGAGACATCGCACACCAGTTACATACCACTCTTACTAAAATCTTTCTGATGAAAGAATACATGTGTTTTTTCAGATAAGATCAGACACCATGGATATTGATCAGATTTTTTTTTCCATTTCTGCGAGCATTAGGGCTTTTTTTCCTTTTTTTTTTTTTTTTGTCCCCACCTAACGATCTACAGAGAGACGAGCATTTCCCGAAATGAAAACCAAAGTATGCAGAACCTGTATCTGATGCTGTTGCTTCTCATGAATGTGGTATGAAATTTTGGCCTTGAGTTCTGATTCAGCATTTTAAATCATCCCTCATTTTAAAAGGTTTATCATGTTAAACAAATAAACTTCATGAAACGCTGAAATTCTCCTAATTGTTGGTTTAGATGTACTGATTATGTTACTACTATTGCACTGTCAGTATTTTTACTTATTATTTTTGGAAAATGGATTTTTTTAAAATTCATAACCACGTTCATCAGAATTGTTAAATTTTTTTCTCTCGGTATAAATGTCAGAAATGTCCTGACATTTAAAAACAAAGTCTCTATTTGGTTTGTGCTTCCTAACACTGTGTGTGTGTCGGGAAAACCGAGCTAAAATACAGCGTATTTGTCTCACCTCATCTTTCAGCTTTTTTTTTTCCTGTTTTTGTTTGTTTCCCCTGTTGTTAAATTTTCAAATAAAAAAAAACTGTGACAAAGCTGTTTTTGGCTGTAGTTTAGTACAAAGTCTGAGTTGGGCTTTCATAATAAAAAGGAAAAAAAAAAAAAAGGCTACTGTATTTGAACAATGCGGTCTTTTCCGCCCCTCTTGGCTCTGGGCCTCCTGTGGTGAGGAATGTGTGCTATAACTGAAAAGCAAATATGAAATAAAGGAGGACCCGATCTTTGTCTGTGCTGGCGAGCATTGCACTGTTTGACATGCCTGCCATACTTTTCCCCCGCTATTGACCCGACTCTGTCGTGTTTTTTTTGTGGCTTGCCTGCCAGTCTGCTCGTACGGCAGTTAGCTCCCACTACACTAGTTAGCTCTCGGTTCTCCCACTACACTATATGTTCAACTTGTTAATGTCACACAAAATTTGCTTCCAAACTCGGTCCTGAGACCGGCGGGGAAACTTACAGCCTCAGATGGACCACCTAAAGACGGAGAACATTGCTGTTTGAGCTCGGGGTAGACTCTAGTGTGCTTTTTATAGCCTTGAGCGGATCTTTAAACTGAACTTGTGGCCTTGGGTGGTTGGCTGAGGAGTAACCTCTAGATAAAAAAAAAAAAGTGCATGCTGGAATAATTCAATATCTTACAATGTAAAATGTTTGTCCAGAAACTAAATTCGAGAATTTGCCTGGTTTGTTGCGTTTCAGACATTATTTTATCACATTTAATAAAAAAATTGTAGAAGTGTCTCACACTGGAATGAAGGTGTGAGATTGCATTTATTAAGTAGATTTCAGTTACACACTCATAAGCGCATGTTAAAAACGCATCAGTTATTAGCAAGTTTAGAGTATGTCTAGCGCCATCTGTGGTAATGAAAGTCGCAATTTAAAAAAAGCTTTTTTCTATTTAAATAGTAAGTAGGATTTCTTCTCTTCCCGTCGGCCGATTGTGATGAAACAGAGCCTATATGTTACCTCAAGCTCGACCAAATATATCTGTGAAAACCCCATTAAAGTTCCTTCAGGAGTTTTTGTGATGTGTGCACAGAAATTCTAAAAAAAGACAAAAATTCTAAAAAAAAAAAAAAAAAACACATCTTTGTGTTCTATTACTCCTCTTGCATCCCACCAAATAATTTTTTCTCAAATGTCATTAATGTACAGACATAACAACTTTACAGTTTTATTATACAGTATGTATAGATTAAGGGCATGGTCAAATTCAAAGTTGTTGTTGTTGTTGATCTTTCGGCTGCTCCCGGCAAGGGGTCGCCACAGCGGAATATCCAGTCCGCACAA
>JAOTQY010000003.1:1598244-1611964 GCA_026413445.1 Dolichallabes microphthalmus
GAACAGTTTTCAAGGAGTGACCTTTACCAAATAGAGTAGTTTAAGAGTCAAGACACTCTGGCAATGTATTCTCAAAAACAAAAAAAAATGTAACTGTCTAAACGTTTTTTAAAAAAAGGAAAAAGAAAAAAAAAGTGTGGCAGTGTGGCTTCTAAATGGCGTAAACATTTGCCATTATCATCCAAAAATTTCAGGTTGAGCGGATCCTACACTCTCTCAGGATGGAGGGGTGACATACACTCCAACATCAAATCATAGTGGCACTGGCCAATCATGGGCATCTGTAAACTCATGCATGCGGAAGGGGTGGATAGCACTTTTATCCATATGTGTTACGCTGCTCTCTAATAATGCGTAAGCAGCAGTCCGAGAAGAAATGCTCGAAAAGTGATTTTTTTTTGCCTACGTCCTCTCTGGTTTGTAGCTGTTACTGATGGGGAGGTCGAGTCCCCAAACCCAACGGGTGGGAATTGGATATGACTAAATTAGGAGAAACTTGGGGAATAGAGAATATTATGTAAACATGTAACCTATGGTTTTATTTCTTATTAAATTTTACGAAAATTTGGACTTTTTAGATTACAATTATAATTTTAATTATAATGGTGGGTCTGGTTTCCATCACTGCTAGAAAACCATGGACCCACTGGCTAAGCCTCATGAACGCCTTTTTGATGATCCTGGCTCCAAATAAATCTTCTAGATATTATAAATACATTTACATACTTGTATTACATTCGCTTTCATTCGTCACATGTAATAAATCCAGACATTGAAAAAACTTTGGGACTTTTGTTAGCAGAATATTTTGAGAAAATGCTAACGGAACTTGCGTTCATCAAGCTGGACTAATTAGTGACCTGATTCTCTCTAGATTTTTACCAGCGTTGTCATGGTTACTCTGTGCACATCATATGAAAACTTCATATTTAACTTCATATTTAACTTCATTCTCTTTTCCAGTAAATCCCAGGTAAATGGCAGGTCCTTCCGCGTCTTCACCGTTCGAGAGTGATGTGTCCGTACACACCGCGTCCGTCCTCCCAGGATTTCTCCAAGGACATTCAGCAGTCTTCTCTTGAAGACAAAACACATTCATCTACCACCCACACCACAAGCAGACCTTCGTCCTTCATCATCTTCCATCCAGATCATTCCCAGTATCGTCTTATTATTTTAAATTTTTGTACTATTTACATGTATATGGCTGAAAGGACGATGTTTACCAGCAGTGCTGGGTTTATATATTCAGTCAATTCGTGATCTTTTGCAAAAGAATCAAAATATATTGATCACACTGTATTTAATCCTTGTTTTTTTTTTTTTGTACAGCTTTTCATTGTGATGTTTCTTTTTTGCCGAACTTTTCCGCTCCTAGCTTGTCTCTTCTAGCATTTCGTTTTTTGATAACCCGGGTGCAGGGTGGCAGGCGAGCAGGCAGTAGCGATCACCGTCAGCTTTGTTCTCCTGGCCAGAGGAACTTTTGTGAACTTTGCGGTAGGCAGATCCTGCGTAGGAACAGGAAAGGAAGGAGGCGAAGAAGGCAACGCTCCAAATAAAAGAGACCTTTCCTGTAGGCTTGTGTTAAAGCTTTCCAGAATCAATAAGAGGTAAAAGTTTCACCCAAGGTGCAAAAACAATAAAGTCAGAGGAGAAAAGAAAACCAAGGATACGTGAAGGGGATTTCTGCCTCGGTAGCATCCCAGCTAACAGAGATGTTAACGTTATTAGAATACTTGATTCTGACTCATTAGGAGATGTTGATTCATTTTCTACAACAACAGTTCAGACAGAAGTGCATCTCCAAATTACAATATGTATTAATATTAATGAGGTCATTGTAATATTCGAATAAGACACTACAATCATGAGGATTTGTGGGCGGCTAATATTAAACTGCATCCTGAAAAAAGTTCAGCAATAAAGACAAATTTTGTACAATTTTCGCTCTTTCACACAGACAGACAGACAGACAGACAGACAGACTGACAGACAGACAGACTGACAGACAGACAGACATATCGTTACAATGTAGAAACACTGGTGTTAACATTAATACAGCAGAAACATTGTTGCATTAAATTAAACAAAAATTCAACAGTAATGCACTTTTTTTTGTGAAATAACCACAAAATAAAAAGAAATCGGGTTATTTATTTTACAGATAATTGAAGTACAAATCAATTTGTTTCATCAAAACCACACAGAAATATTTTAATTTAGGCAACTTTTTAAAAGTTGTGTTGGCATCTGGATGCAAAATTGGAAAAAAAAATTGTGAACACATTAATTGGCCTAATTTGTCTAATCCCTTGGTAGCCAGAGGCCCTTTAACTGTGAATGTCATGGTTCGATGAAGCCGTTAAATAGCTACACAGCAAGATGACTATAACCCCAATCAATTCAGTTTATAATTAAATACACCCCCCACACTAACCCAACTTTCACCATTTGTTAGTTTTATTCCCCAAAACTACATGGTTGAAAAATGATTTGAAAAAATGCCTTTAATTAAAACTTTATAGAGTTATTTGAACTGATTTTAGGTAGAATTTTGATCTCATGTGACGAATTTCTTAGCTTCTTAGTGCTAAGCTTCTTAGTCATGATTCAAATTTAAAGGTAATATTCTGTCCACGTAAAAGTAACAACAACAACAACAACTTTTTATAAAACTAGTTTCTGTATTTTCTTTCTTTATCTTCTTGTCATTACATCTTTTTTATCCTGTCTTTCTCTCTGTCTCTGTCTTCAGGTGCTACCTCAGTCTTTTGCTCAAGCTTAACTGTTATATGGGGTTTAAGTATTTGGAAATATTGGCGGAAAACTATTTGTACAGATTTTAATATTGTGTAAATATTTTTGATTTATGACTGTTTTTAAAAAAATAGTTGTGGATGCGAAGGTATGTTTTCTATGAAAGTATGTCTTTATGCTTTTTTTTATTGTAATTTTATTATTTTATTATTAATTATTCCTTTCTGTTATGTTTTTTTAAAAATGCCAAAAAAAAAAAAATCTGCAAATTGCAAATCTATATTTCTTTCCAGCATAATCTTTATGTTTTAATGAAAAACTGCAGCAGTACTTCGGATATGATATGATTTGTCCAGAAGTGACTCCAAGGTTTGTGTTGGAGTTGGATTCGGGTGCTGAACTCCAGTGATTATTTTTTTTTCACTTGGCATCTGCCACAGGTTGTGAAAGCTATTTTTGCACAAAAAAAAAAAAAACTGAAAATAAAGTTTAATGATCGCCTCGGTTGATTATCTCATAGGCTTTTTTATATTGAGCTTTCGATAAGTCATGTGACCTGCTAATTGTTGTGCTTATCCCACCTCTAAAACCTGGACTCCAGCATGACCATAATGAGCTGATTAATTGAGTCAGGTATTAAAGCGGATGAAATGATAAAATCTGTAAGATCGGGGTCCTCTAAGACCAAGTTTGCAAACCACTGTTCATTTAAGACCACCCAAGCAAAGCTGGCTGACCTTGAACACCAGACCCAAGCCAAGAACACCACTTTTCTTTCTCTTGCTGTGGACAGAACGTGTTATGGAACAGCGCACATTCAAACAAATAGTTCACCTTGGCCACTGGACCATAACTATCATAAAAACGAGGCCTCTGGAAACCAGAGCCTGAATGTAAAGACATTTGAGCAGAGTAAAGGTTTAGACCTAAGATTTATTTATTAACAATTATGTGAGATTACTGTTGCAAACTAACCACTGCACTCTAACGCTAAAGAAAAAGCGTTGTGTTTCCACTTGTCTGTAATTAAGAGCCAACTGATATTAGCTTGGCTGAGTGGTTCTTTCTTTTGGCATTGCGGGTATGGATTTCACCGAAACCACAAATCCAAAAATCATAGACATAAATGTGTGTAGATAAGAATTCAATAGAATAATTACTAAAACATTAGTATTAACGTATCACTCTTGAGACATTGTAGACGTGATGTTGTGCAAAAAAACTAAAAAAAAATCAGACCTGAAACAGTTCCATGGTTGGATGCAAGAAATTGGTGTAAGAATGTTGAACAACTACGAAATATTGTCATGGTATCTGAGGATCTAGGAATGATTCATTACAGACGCCTTCCCAACGTTCAGTGGTCTATATTGGTCAAGGTCAAGGTCCAGCCATATTCAGTCTGCTTCTTCTGCTTGACTGCTGTTTGGACCTTGTCATTTCTCCACCAAGCTTGTTTGCCTCTTTCTTTTTTCCTGACTTCATATTTCCAGGAGTTGCCACCACAATATTAAAGGACAGCTAAGCAACTTGGCTGTATCAGATCCCAGCTGTGGCTTGTAATTTAAACCAGAAGGAGGGTGATGACAATGCGGCAGGCCCAAGAAGAGGTGGATGGATCGAATCATAGAGTTCATGCGACATAAGGACGTCACCCCAAGGATTCTTCTTAACCAAACAAGGTGGAGGAAGACAGCCGATTCTGAACCTTCATAGAAAGAATGCTGAGAAAGAAGACATCAACTCACACAAAATCTTCTCTGGTGGTCTGGGAAACCAGTTGCACAATGTTGCAAACAACCATGAAGGACATAAATAGATCTTCCCTATACAATATTTCATCACTAACATTTAACCTAGCGATACATTAAAATAATTTGTTAAGGTGGTAATAAATAGGGAATACAGAGAGTTGTGGTCAGTTAATTATTATGCAATCAAAATGATATAAGACCATATTTTAGTTCCTGACAAGGACACGGATTCAGACCCTAGATTCACAAACATCAGACTCAGGGTTTATGGAAATGGACTCAATCCTCAACTTGGACTTTGAGGCTCCAGTGCTATGGAATTAGATTTTATAACGTCAGCGTTCCAGACTTAACTCAGACTCTAATGGGTAAAGGCATGGTTATACTGTATATTCAAGCTTTGTAGCATTTGACTCTGATCTGGTTTCTGGTATGACTAAGAGCCGCAGACTAAACTGAGGCTGGAGATTCTGTACTTCAATCTGGTTCTATGGCTATGAAATCTGGACTCAATTTGGACTCCCTAGCTCTCCTCTCCTTTACTGGACAGTTATGGGGCGGTAATTCCTGTCACCTACTGTATACAAGTGACATTTACATTGACATTTATGGCATTTTGACAGACACCCTTATCCAGAGCAGCTTACATTTGCATCTCATTATACATCAGACCATTTGAGGGTTAAAGGCCTTGCTCAAGGGCCCAACAGTGGCAACTTGGTGAAGCTGGGCTTTGAACCTGGGAACCATGTCTTGATTACTGAGCTATCCCTGCCCAGATGCTGAATCTCCTGGAATGGAAAGGAATGGTAGGTCAAGTAAAGTGAGGGCATGCTCATGCAGGGTGTAAAAAGAGCTTTCAGGCTGTTGCTTTTGAGAAGGGAAAGATCTTTATTTTCCAGATGTTGTAAAGAAGAAATCTACAGTACATGAGAAAATTATTGTCCACACCAACATCAATGTTTTGTGTCTAAATAGATGGTGTGATATCAGCATTAATTCCATATTACCAAACATTAACTTCTGTTCAGGTAAAAAGCAGATCGCTTGGGCCATTTATTCTAAGGCTCATGAGTGTAGACAGGCCAGCCCCGTCAACATGATAAAGTATGGGTCCTTTGGGTGCTGTGGGTGAGACTTCTATGGATCTTACTTGTTTGTCTTGTGCGTCTCATGGGTGTTCAATGAGGTTGGGATCTGGAACACCAAGGCCAGGTCAGCAGCTTTGGTCTTTTACCTGCCAGGCCTCACATGTGGTTGGAGATTTCTAGTGCATGAATGCTGGGCTTGAACATAGTAGTGCTTGAGCACATAGTACAATACAGCAAATTAGTAAGTCATTACTTTTATGGAAAAGAGACAATGGTGCTCATTCAGACATCAATCCGAATATGGAAAGAAAGTGCGTGTCTGACAGAGGCTTAAATATCACCTTTGAAGTGCTTCTAAACTGGATTAACTTGGATCTTGAAGGTATTTCTGGGTGAGGAGGATGGACACCTGGTCTTATCCATCTAGTTCAGCATTTTTTAAATGTCATACCAGTCAGCAGTTGCTAATGTTCAAGGTATCTAGTGTTAGAGTTTAACCTGTGCTGTCTTGACAGCAGTTTATACTGTACATGACCAGATATTATAGACTCATTCACAATGAAAGTGATGAAGGCTTGGAAAGATAGGTTGTCTTGAACATTGTGGAAAGGATTTAGTGGACACTGTGGGGGTTGAAATTGCTGAATGGGAAAAAAAAAAAAAAAACTCATGAAGAATCTGTTGTGGATAAAAGCATGTTAATCTTTTCGTCAAGAACATCAGCAGTTAGTGTGGAAAGGAGGATGGGGGAGTGCTGAGAAATGAAACTGTCTGGACATGAGGTAATTCATGCTAAACTGCAACTCAATCAACATGTGAATCCGAGCTGTAAGTAATAGTGGAGTTGTTATACAGCCCAAGTAAAGTTGACGGTCGATGGGAGATCTCCTCCTCCTCTGGGCTTGTTAGCTGTCAACATGACATTTTGTCCAGGAGTTAATGAGGCAACACTGCTGTGAACACTTCTGAAAGCAAATTCTCATGTCCGCATGTGTCTACAGGATGTAAAAACTACTTTGTCACCAACTCATCTGGCTTGAACGTTCTTGAACCATGCAGCTGTGTTTCCATCAGTCAGAATCAATTCGTTTCCACTGCAGATTACAAATGAGGCGTTTACACAAACCCAATATTCATCAAAATTCAGACAATCTCACCGTGAATTAAAATCTCAATTGTTCTCCATAATGAAAAAAACATTTTGTACACTTTTACACACAAGTTCGCACACTATTATTCCAGCTCTCCTTGAATAATGATTGTCCAATTCCAATGATTTCAGCAATCTCCTTAGTTGTATTTTTTATTTTTATTATTTTTATTTTAGCCTTCCATTGAATAATTACTGCAGTGATTAATACGATTCAGCTGCAATAAGTGATGCAGTAAGGAGCTTCTCATTAGTGATAGGAAGTTTGGCTCATTTTAGTGACTCGGTTCTTTGAATCTCGTCCATAAAATTGAATGAATCTTTTTTTGAGTCATTACGTTCATTTCGTTATTTTGATCAGAAATAAAATAAAATGTTACATTTTTAATAAACAGACCCCCAACACGTCTACATACACAAATGTTGGCTGTAGTTTCAGTAATGGAAATATTACAATGCAGCTAAGAGCATATTATGAAAAACAGAATGAGCAGCTCACCTCTTATATCTTCTGGTCCGAATCATTCATTCTTTGGTCACGTGACCCCCATAGACGCTATGCAGTGCATTACACAGGAAACAGAATTGAGCAGTTCTTCTCATGAGTCATCCAGTCCGAGTCGTGCGTTCTTTTGAATCTATTGCACTGCGTTGCGTCTAAGGGAGTCACGTGAAAAAAGAACGAACGACTACAGAGGTTTTGTGATGCTTTGTGTATGCACGCCCAGTAGAAAATGAACAAATCACTCTCTGTACTCTTTCTTCTGAGTCACGTTAAAGACTCGTTTAGAGAGAATCATTCAGGAACGACGCATCACTGTTTCTCGTTTCTTAATTAACTATGTCAGAAGAAGTACCCTGTGGTCGTGGCAAAGATGTTACTCTGTTTTAAAAGCGTCAAATTATTGTCCTGCATCAAGCGAAGAAAACAACTAAGCTACTGCTGAAACTACTAAAATTTGATAATGAATTGAAAACCACATTTAGAAGGGTAGTGGTGAACCATCAACTTCAAGGAAGAAATGTGGTGGGAAAAAATATCCTGAATGAGCGTGATGGGAGATCAATTAAACGTTTAGTGAAATCAAATTGTAAAAAGAAAAGACAACAGTAAAAGTAAGAGCATTTCCACATGTACAATATGTCAAGGGAACATAAGGAATTGGGACTAAACATCTGTGTAGTCTTAGGAAAACCACTTATCAGAGACGCTAATCAGAAAAAAAACCGCTTAAATTTTCTATAGACCGTAAAGAATGGACTGTGGAGCATGTGCATCATGGTTATGTGCTCTGATGAGTTCAGATTTACCCTGTTCCAGAGTGATGGGTGCAACAGGGTAAGGAAGTCAGATGAAGTGATGCATCCTACCGTACGAGCCAGTGGAGGCAGTGTAATGATCTGGGATTGCTTGGAATGACCAGGTTTTTCCATCAATGTTCTCTTTCTTCCCTGGTGGCACAGGCATATTCCCAGATGACAATGCCAGACTTCATCAGGTTCAGATTGTGACAGGGTGGTTCAGGGAGCATGAGACATCATTTTTACACATGGATTAAGTCCAGACCTTAACTCCATCGAGAAACTTTGGGATATTCTGGGGAAGGATTTATGCAGCAGTCCAACTCTTCCATCATCAGTACAAGATCTTGGAGAGAAATTAATATGACTCTGGATGGAAATAAATGTTGTGACATTGCATAAGCGTATCGAAACTTTGCCACGGACATAATCAAAGCAAAAGGCAGATCAATGATATATTAGAATGTGCAGCGCTCTCTTTTTTTGTTGTTGCCTTTTTTTGAGCACTGTACAACAATGTGACATGGACCTGGCAGGGTTTGGGTCTAAAATGACTCATCCCTGTTACAAGGACTGTTAAAACAATCCAAACCCCAAAGCTAATACAAATAACATGCAGTCCGTTTCTTCTTTTTTGGGCAATCCATGTCACTTCCAAATCTTTGTGGATTAAGGAGAAAGAACTCATCATCAGGTAGATGACTCATCAACAACGTTATATGTTGCAAAAAAAACGTGTTGTTCTGCTTCAAAACCAGTGTTGCTCAAAACAAATTAGGCTTGAAAATTAATTGTGTCTCAATTGTGTCCTGCTGCATAATGGGCATCCTTTAGAATGGATCTGTTGTGTAGCAGAAACCTGTACCCTGAGCTGCAGTACAAGAAGTAAAGAGCCAATTGTATTGTGGAGAAAGGCCTTAGTGAGTTATAGATGGATTTGTGTCTGCGAGGGAGTCTTGTTCTGTGTGCGTTTTGGCTGAACATGTGTTGGGAAGGTGGATCCACGACGCAGATACTGAAACAAAACCCAGGCTGCTGTGATAAATTAGGATGATGAATTGACCTCAGGCTGTACCAATTTGGAGTTATTTAGTGAGCAGGATTTGCTGTTGAAGTCTGTGGATGAAGGAATGAAGAGAGGAATGGTAGGGGGGCTGTGGTAAGGTTGAGGAAAAGAGTGTGAGGGTTAATAGAAGGTCAGATCCTCCTCTCCTCCTTTTCTGAATCATTGCCACGATCCAGAGCACCAGACGGGAACCTTCAGGACCATCCAGGCCTCTTTTAATGTAGCCATAAAAGCAAGACCTGATTTTTTTAAAGCATGATCTCTTTTTTTAGATGAAGATGATAATTATATAACTTGCAAAAATATTAACTAGTAAAAAAATTATAAACTGTAACACTACAAAATGTGTATACAGTGATAATGAGCCAGGGCTTCATTTGTGGAAAATAGTTTTGGATAAATCACTTTAAAGAGCATGGTGTATCTGTATATAATATGTCATGCACACTCGGTCCGCGACTGGCACTAGGACATGGAATTAATGCGGTCGCGAACCAGGAAGCATAAAAGGAGACAAGATGTCGCTCAGTCATTGAGTTTGCCCATGCGGCTTCGGATTCATTCGCCGATTCGTGAGTACTAACTTTCTTGGGTTTGCTTTCAGATTGAGTGTGTGTTTATAGGACGAGGGTTAGATTGTGTCTTTCCCTTGCTGCCCATTCGTGAGAGTCCTTAGACTAAATCGTGTGATTATCCTGCCTATTTGTGCCACTCCGCATTTGGGTTTACCATTCACGCTACAAAGGGATAACCGCTAAAGCTACGTCTTCTGGTCACCTTGGGTTAGTTCTTGACAGAATGACTGAGCCATCAGCGGTAAACCCAGCGGATCATGCGCACCTCTGCGATGTGGTGGACCAGCATGCCATGCTCATCAATAAGCTAACCGGAGAGATCGCTACTCTGCGCCAGAGCGTCCAAGACGTTTGCGTCGCTAGCCGGCCTCCCGTCGCCCCTCTCCCTCCCCCCCTCCCCTCCTTCTGATGTTCTTCTTTCATTACCAGACAAATGGGATGGCACGGACGGGAGATGTAGTGTGTTTTTGACAGCGCTAGATCTGGTGTTTGAGTTCAATTCCACCAAGTACTCCACCGATCGGCTACGCATTGCCCTCCTCGTCTAGTTGCTATCCGGGCAGGCAGCTGAGTGGGCCACGGCAGTTCTTCGTTCAGATACAGACACCGCCCATTCATATAATGAATTCACCCACCAGTTTAAGCTTACTTTTGAACACCCTGTGGGCAAGGTGGAGACCGACACCAAGCTCTATCACCTGTGGCAGGGAGGATCATCCATGAGCCGCTACACGGCAGACTTTCGAACCCTCGCTGTGCAGACATCCTGGGGAGACGCCGCGCTCTGGACATCCTATTTCAAGGGACTGGCATCGAGTATAAAGGACGAATTTGCCCGACGAGAGCTCCCCGCTACGCTGGAATGATTGATCCAGCTAGCCCTCCGCATCGATCAGCGCCTCCTCTAGGACATAAACCAGGGCCAGGGACAAGGACATAAACCAACCTACCCCCGGAGAGCTCCAACCACTTCCCGTTCCTCAACGGCCCTGGACGCACATCGCCTTGGATTTCATCACGGGCCTGCCGGTTTCCGAGGGAATGAACACCATTTTAACCATCATTGACCGGTTCTCCAAAGCAGTAGACCTGATGGCCCTCGCCGGACTCCCATCAGCAAAAAACACAGCCGAGGTGATATTGGAACACGTAGTCCGCTTGCATGGGCTCCCAAAGGACATCGTCTCGGACAGGGGGCCCCAGTTCACTGCCCGGTTCTGGAAGACCTTCTGCCGTCTGATCAATTCCACCTGTAGTCTGTCATCCGGTTACCACCCCCAGACTAATGGTCAGATGGAACGGACCAACCAACAACTGGAGTGCTACCTGAGGTGTTTTGTTTCAGATTGCCAGCGCTCCTGGGCCCGCTACCTCACATGGGCTGAGCTGTCTCATAATCTCCACGTCTCCTCGGCCACCAACCTAAGCCCATTTGAGGTTTGCCATGTTTTCCAACCTCCAATGTTCAACCATCAAGAACCGGAGGTTGACGTACCATCGGCCCAACAGTTGGTCCGTAGGTGTCGACGGCTGTGGAACCAAGCAAACCTCGCCATCCAACGTGCCAACACCAACTACGTCGCCCAACATCGCCGCTGACACCCTCCAGGACGTTTGTACCAAGTAGGTGACAAGGTATGGCTATCAACTAAAAACCTGCATTTACACACCGAATCCCGGAAGCAAGGTTCATCGGACCATACCGTCTTCTGAAGGAAGTGGTTTGAGATATTGCTGAGAACTTTCTGAATCCATGCCTCCTAGTCCTTCAGTGTGAGAGACTTTGTTCTGTACACCTCCTCCTTTGCTTAGCCCCACAGGAAAACATCACATTGAGTGAGATCTGGACTTCTTGGGGGCCATTCATGTGGTTCGAGTCAACATACTGGAGAACCTCTGGTCTAACCACGCACGCACAGTAAGAGCAAAATGGGGGTGCTACACCATGATGTTCCGGTGATACTACAAGTTCTATAGCCATTAAATATTGCCTAGTTAAATATTACCCACATTACATTGGTTTGATTTTCTCCCCAGTTTATACACAGGCAATTCCCACACACTAACTAACTGACATTGAAATCAGTTAGTCATAGTAAACACATAGTAAGATAAAATTTTTTTTTTAATTCATCCTTGATGACGGACTTCGCTGCTGGGAACAGACCGTAGCTGACGAGGGCACAGTGACCCTTATCAGTGGACGTACATTCTACTCTACGCTCTGATTCAGACTTAACTTCCTTCTTAGGGGCCTGGAATGTTGTTTGGCTCGAAAGCATAATATTGTAAAAAAACAAAAACAAATAAAAAAAACATTGCTTTTGCTTTTGATAGTCCGCCAGGGATGATCTTGATGAAGACTTAGAGCTCGATGGAGGGATTACAGAACTGACTGAATAATGTGTGAAGTACTGAAGCATTGTAAAAGTGAATATACACTATGCCGTTCATTCATTAATCATCAGTAAGTGCTTTTTTTCTATTCATAGTCGCCTAAACAGAGAGACTGAACCAGGAAGAAAAGTCCAATGTTGAGATGGCTGAGACTATTTACTATCTTCCTGGCCTTGATCCAGTACCGCATGCTGTAGATAGACTGCAAGTCAGGGATAGTGCACTCAGCTGATCACATCACCCTCTGGACAGCCTGATTATCCTGTTAGGGCCAGGTGTAGCTCAGTGGTTAAGGCATTGGACTACGGTTCGGAAGATCCCAGGTTCAAACCCCACAACCACCAAATTGCCACAGTTGGGCCCTTGAGCAAGGCCCTTAACCATCAATTGCTCAGATGTCTAATGAGATAAAAATGTAAGTCGCTCTGGATAAGAGCATCTGCCAAATGCCTAAATGTAAATGTTAAGGACTGTTCCCAAATCAGATTGTGATGCTTCTCATCCACCCAATAGTACAGGCACAAAAGTTCCTTACCACCTTACAGAGCAGTTTAAAGTCTGCTAATGGCCATTCTTTACCAGGATGGAGACATGCATCTAGACATGCATCATTTTTTGTCCTGGTTTTGTATCACTGCACTGACTAGACACTAAAGAATTGCTCCAACCCTGTTTTACAGTCTGCAGTGTTAAATTAACTAATATTTTCCAGGTGACTTCAGACAGTGCAGGGTAAAATGTCTTTGAAAATGCCTTCCATCACATAGAAGGATATGTGTGGAGATATATGTGGAGGATTACCCTGCTCTGATTTACTTCTCCATCGTGACACTCGGATCGATGTCCCGCTTTGTCTAGGAACAGCTCATAATACTGTTTTGAATGAAAAACAGGTGTTCAAGTTGTTCTTCACAAGTGTGTATGAGAAAGCTTCAACATTCCTAACGTGCCTACCTAACCTCTATTTATTTTATTTTATTTTGGTTCATACCACGTATTACCATGTGTTATTCACACAGAAGTGTTAACACATACGTCTCCATCCAAATTTCTTTAATCATTCCATTTTATTTTTGTCATCACCTACTCCCTTAGAAAGTCATCTTGAGAGGAACCAGAACCAACAAGGTGCCCATCACTATTTGGGTGAGATCAGGGCAAATCAGTCCCTATATCAGTGTGCTATGAGACTGAAAGGTTAATACAGTATAAAGTCCACTTTATACTGTAAGAAATTTCAGTTCGATATACGATTTAGTGTCTCACAAGCCATCACCTCCATGCGGCGGGATCTACAACCAGAAGTGGGGCACCAGGATGTGGTTCAGACTGGTCCAGAGGCCAGAAGAGAGAGAAAACAGTCAGGTATGCCAACAGTCACATAATGTATGAGGTCAATGTTTGTTGTAAATAACAACAAGCCATGTCATCTGTTTACTAATCAAACCTCAAAATTATTAATAAATAAATAAATTAATAAAAAAATTTAAAACTACAGTATGAAATGTCTAAAAATCAATAAATAAATAACTACAGTATGAAATGTCTAAAAATCATTCATTCATTCATTTTCTGTACCGCTTTATCCTTATATACAGGGTCGCGGGGGCCTGGAGCCTATCCCAGGA
>JAOTQY010000003.1:1799127-1810807 GCA_026413445.1 Dolichallabes microphthalmus
TAACTTTAAAAACTTTTCATTATTTTTCTTAGTTTTTTTTATAGTCACATTTCAGCAATTTTTTTTTACTCAAAATTATATTTGTATTTTTTGTGGAGCTTTAATAGTGATCAGGTGAGTGATTAATTAGGTTTAGAGGTAAAGAAAATAAACAAATAATGTTTTAAATATTTTTATTGATAACTTATTTTGGTGCAAAATTTCATAATTTAATTTGAGTTTAACCAGGCAGTAAATATACAAATTATAAATCTTGTTTGGAGATTAAGAATATAAATCAGTGAACCATTTTCAATAGTTCAATAGGATTTTGAATTTAGTTTACACTCTGGTTTAAAGTCCTATCTATCTATCTATCTATCTATCTATCTATCTATCTATCTATCTATCTATCTATCTTTTCAGCTTTTATACTTTTCTTTTTTTTATTAATACATGAGTTTATGAATCACTTAAAAGTCTGCACTCCATATTCTGAAACTCAAGTCTAAACAGGGATTATTAATTAGTGTGATATAATTTTTAAACACTTTCTATAAATAAACTGAACAAAGACTGTATACTAAATTATTGAATTAAATCATTATTTAAAATAATCCATGTGAAGTGTTAATAAACTAAGCTACTTTTAATCATTGACTTTTAATTATTAAAAAATATTATTTAATTCTTTTTTCATCATTGTGCAGATTAAATAGTACTTGTTTTATTTTATTTATTTATTATTTATTTTAATAATGATTTCGTTTGTATATAGCTTGCTTATTTGTACATTTGTCGATGTTAGACTTCTAGCTGTTGCACTACAACGCCGAATTTGGCGACTTTGAACGCATTAAAGAGGATTAATATTATTATTTATAAATCTTACACGCGATTTTATTTTTATATTACTTGATCTGGAAAAAAAGGAGGCCTTTTTTTTACCTATATAAAAATAAGTTTCACAATTAAAGAATACAAATTAGTCAGGTGGATTTTCATTCCGTAAATAACGGGATATGAAATACAAACTTTTCGTCGAAAAGATATTCGGAATATTATTGTTTACCTGTCGTCTTCTCTTATTCTCTCTGTCTCTCTGATCTGTTTTATCGTTAGTATATATTTTTAAATTGTGAAACCCTCTGCCGAAGTTACACAAGTCGAAACACCTGTTTTTTTAAATCGCTGTTTTAGTTGTTTCCGGTCGCGTTAATGCATTAATAGCAATTAACTTGACATAATTAATAGTAATTAATGAGCTACTTGTAGCGTATGTTAATTTGTTAATTAGTCGATTAATTACACACGAGATTAATAACCGGTAATAATCTTGATAATTTGTGGAAAGTTATAAAAACATTAGTGAATGTTTTCTTTCTTTCTTTTTTTTTATTTACAAATTAAATTAATATTTTGACTTACTGTTCTGGGTGTAATTACTGTATTTATGTAGCAGTTATTATATTTTAAATAGTGTACAAATATACATTTTATTTATTAATTAAGACAGCGTGTTGGTAACTTGCTCGTTATTGTTTCATTAATCATAATATATTTTAAAATACAACTATACACTAAAACATCGTTTTTAAATTGGGATTTGGGTTTATAAAATGAAACAGTAAGTAAACTTATGAACTTATTAATTTCGGCTGAGCAGATGGTTAGCTTTGTGGTCGCCCAGGTTTAGGGTACAGTAGCCGTGTGTAAGTTCGATGTGTATAAAGAGAAAGTCGGATTTCTTCTTCCTCCTGCTTTGTCCTTCATGTCCTTGAAGTATTGAGCTGCACATCATCTCTCAATCCCTCCCTCATTTCATTTCACATATCAGAAGGATTCAGTTGCACAAATATTAATTGATCAGTCTTTTGTGTGTGTGTGTGTGTGTGTGTGTGTGTGTGTGTCCGGAACAATGTATTCTCAAGTTTAAATCGGAGTGAGAATAAAGGCCGCGGGTTCGACTCTATTTTGTGCCCCTCGGTGTTTGTGTGTTTATGAGATGATTTATTAATCCATAAGGAAAACATCGAGAGCCCTGTAGAGTTTATTCTACATGTCTTACATTTCAAAGCTCGTCGGGGGACATGATGATGATGATGATGTGAGAGATGACTGTGGGTCAGGTTCACCACTCCTCTCTGGGTGCTTCTGCTTTTGCTTTTTTCTGGTCTGCAGCAGCTTTAGTGTAAAAAGCAGAAACAGGGTTTTGGGGATGAAGGTGAAATCATGTTGATAATAAGAGCCAAAGTGGCCGAAAGTCAGGGGAAAGAAAGAAATCTATTTAGAATTATATTTATTTCTATTTAGATGTGTTTCGGTCTTCCTAGACTTCAAAAGTAATACATCAAGTATTTCATCAAGTGATGAAATACTATTGTTATTATTATTATTAGTAGTAGTAGTAGTAGTATAGTAGTAATATGTATGTATGTACAGTATGTAGTTAGTTAGTTAGTTAGTTAGTTAGTTAGTTAGTTAGTTAGTTAGTTATAAAGCAACATAAATAAATGTGATGATATTTAAAAAATGTTTGGATTATTAATAATGTTCATAGAAGATTATTTATATATTATATTATTTATTCATTTAATTGTTTTGTTATTTATTTAAATAAGCTTTTTAAACAGAATAAAAGAAATCATTTGGAGCGATTATTATTATTATTATTATTATTATTATTATTATTATTTGTTTTTTGTGGTGGTGGTTATGTTTATTTTACATTGACATATTTATCATTTTTATTAAAACAAGCCATTTAAAGTATCTGTTAACTGAAAGTTTAACTAAAGTTTAATAATAATTAGTAGTAGTAGTATACTGTAGATAGGCGTAGTAGAGGTTTGATTCATTTATTTTTCTGTTCGAGATGTTCTAGATTTTTGTTATAAACAAGCAGCAACAATGAATTAATCATTTAAGTAATATATTAATAGAATCTATATCGAGTATTATTATTATTAAAAATTTTATCACGATGCTCGGACACATGTACAGTACAGTAGAATGCTGGCAAATTTAGCGTTGAATGCCTTGTGTACGTTCCTACACACACACACACACACACACACACACACACAGCCAGTGGGGAAATGAATTCAGGCAATTAAGCAGGGATAAAGGCTAATTGGTCCTAATTGGTTCTGAGGGGTTTGTGTTCTGATGATTAGCGGCTAATTGAAAGGCTTCTGAGGAGGCTGCGGGTTTGTTGTTCTTCAGAACAGCAGCTCATTACAAGCTGCTCTCAGTGCGAACCACCATTCACATTCAAATCAGGCATTAACACCCTGCCTTCCTCCATCTCTCTCTCTATCTCTCTCACTCTATCCCTGACCCGGGATAAATAAATAAATGACCCGGGTTCATTCAGGAGAGATGGCACGAAACAGAGCTAATGCGAGAGAGAGAGAGAGAGAGAGAGAGAGATGACAAAATATGCAGTGTGTCATTAAAGAGTTCAATTGTCGGTTTTTTTTATTTATTTATTTATTTGCAGCTGTACATAAAACGTACATAATGACAAAGCAATATATATTTGATAGCCATTTATTTATGATTACTATATATCGATATGTAATGTAAATATTCGGGGGATTTGTTTGTTTGTTTGTTTGTTTGTTTTTTAAACAGCTGAACAGAGGAATAAAAGAATAACAACAATTAAGAATACTAATACAGTGATGGAGTGATGTGATGTTCAGATTGGCGTGGAGGTGGTGTTAATGGCTTTATTCTCCTGCACCACATCACACTTTGACTCTTAAGGGGGAAAAAGCAGACAGGAGGAGAAACAAAACAGGAGGCTTCAAATGCGGCATGATCAAGAAATGCGCGTCACATTTGTAACCCCGCCTCTCCGAGCCCGTCGGGACACGCCCACTTTCAGAACACGAACACCACTAAAAAAAAACGCTTTGTTGTCTGGACTCGTTATCGTTTCACTTCAGCACCGAGTCCACATCAGCGCAGACCGGGGCGGAATGAAGGCGGGAAACAGGGATGAATCCTGGGAAATGTAATGGCTAAATAAAAACAGTGATCATGATAATAAAAAGGGAAACTCACAAATGTGTATTTACATTTAATATCGATCCGTCTAATTTTATATTGTAAATTACAAACATGTCCCTGATTTTGTGTTAAATATTGTTCAAAGTGATCAGAACAAATTAGCAAAGCACAACATTTACATTCATTTTTCTGTTCTTTGATTGATTTGGTCTTTGAGACCAAAACACTTATGACGATGTATATTATTAAAACTACTATTTATCTATTTTGTGATCCAAATATCACATAATAATCGTTTGTCTCTTTGTTTTTGTTCATTTGTTTGTTTGCTTGCTTTTTGATTTGTGCTCAGTTTTGATGTACATAAAACTAATCAAAACATTTAAATTATATTTCAAACTATATACAATATTATAAATATCACATTTTCATGATATTATTCTGCTAAATATTTTACCTCCTGTTCTTCAATTAATAATAAAAAAAAATTCTGCTGGAAGTTCAGAAATCATGGATATAACCAGGACGTGAAATGTCCTTACTTATGTCATTGTGCAATATTGATTCAGGAATTTTAAAGGTGTAAACAGAATTGAGTGTTGATGTCTGAATGTATGTCAGTGAGTGCAGGAGTGTAGAGAGGTGTGTGTGCAGTGAAGGATAATGAAGGATGATGACAGGCCTTCTGAATAATCTGCTATGAAAAATAAAAAAATAACTAAAATAAAATACAGCACTCTCCTGGGGCTACCAAGGTCAAGTCCACAACCCCTGACCTACAAGCACCCTGTCTGGAGTGTGTGTGTGTGTGTGTGTGTGTGTGTGTGTGTGAGGGAGAGAGAGAGAGCGAAAGAGAGACTGATGCATGCTCTTTAGGCACTAGAGTGCTGTCTGTTTCCCTGGGCCCTGTACCTCCTGTACCTCATGGCTTGGTTTTAGCATACACTCCATCTATTATTTATCGGATTTATTAAAAGTTATTTCAGAGCCGTCAGGTCTGGCCAGATCACTCGTAAAAACAGAGAGAGCCTCAAGAGTGTCCTTCGTAGATGGTAGAAAAGAACATACTGGCCATACCTGTTAAGCTGAAATGGGTACAAAACAAGGAGAAGAGGGACAAATACTTCAACATGCTGGACATACTAAACCTGTAGTTTAAAAAATAATAATAATCTTAAACCGCAATAATGAAATATAAAAAAGAATGATAATATATAATTAAAATGAGTCAAACATACTGCCAAAAAAAAAAAACAATAAGAAAAAAAATAATGGGCATATCAAATTTTTAAAATAATATTTAAAAAAGAATACAGCAGCAACAATTACAAAAGATCCAGAAAGACATATTAAACCTGTTATTTAAAAAACAATAACAATAACAAACCAATTAGACATGTTAGTCTTTTTAATACAAATAACAACACCAACAATAAAAGCAAAACCAAGGACAATAACAACAACAAAAACTTTGCACACATACCAAACCTTAAAAAAATAACAATGGATTAAAAGACAGGATTAAAAAAAACAGATCATCAGCAACAAACAATAAAGCCTAGTAGACATCAGACCTTTTAAAACAAACAATGCATCAAACCACAGCACCAATAACAGCAGCAACTTCGTAAATCCTGTTTAACAATCAATTAGATAACAAAACTAAAAACATACATGATTATCTTTAACAACAAATACATGCTGGCCTGATCAAAACTAGTAACAAACAAACAAACAAACTATAAAAACCTAGTAGACACATCAAATGTGTTACTGATTAAACAAACAACAGCTACTACTGTTACTACAACAAAACCTAGTAGACATATGAATCCAGTTGAAACCAACAATGACTTAAACAATAAACTGCTTTATATAGTAATTACCTTTGGATTTTGTTTTTAATTGTCTTTTATTTTACTTTTATTTACCAGATTAATAAATACATGAATTAACTGAAAGCAATTATACAGTGAAAGTAACTAAATAAATATTTGAGCGTTGCATTACAGATAATAAAATGCAGCATTCGTGTTTAAGACACACGATTTATGTTTATTTGAAGGTGTATAATTAGGACTGATATACATAAATGTATGAATCATAATCCACACTGTGTGTGTTTAGGGGAGGGGTGGGTGTGTGGTGGTGGGGAGGTGCAGAGTCTGTCCCTAAGAGGTCAGAAAGAGGCAGGAGGCAGGCGGGGCCTATAGTGGCCTCTGCAGTTTTGAACCTAACAGATGGTGAAGGTTAGGAGCCGTCCCCTTGCCTGGCCTTCGCTCTGTAATTGGGGATAATTTGAGCGCAGGCCTGTCCACTGTTGGGCCGAGGCTAGGGAGGCGAGGTTAATATGAAAATGATTTTGCATTACCGCTGGCTTTGTAATGCCAGACGCTCTCTATCTCTCTCTCTCTCTCTCTCTCTCTCTCTCTCTCTCTCTCTCTCTCTTGCTAATCCTGGCCCGAGGCTGAGGGGGTGAAATCTTGTCAACTCTCAGCTTGGGAAGCAACACCACCGACACGAATGCGTCTCTTCAGCCGTTATTAAGCAGCCCTCTGCCGACACTCATTACACACCTACTCTCGGGGTGCCATTGGGTTTGAGGGGGTGTCCTGAAGGCGCCCCGTGAACGACACGGCAGGCTGTGTAACGTTCGCTCAAAAACACGGCGTCAGGACGAGCTTTGACATGTCGAGGGTATGAGTTCAATCATGTGCGAGGCTCTGGATGAGAGAAGGAAAGACGCGAGGTGTCCTAGGGTTACTGAGTGCAAACGCTTTCTTTTCTTTTATTTAGAGGAGCATCATTCGCTAAATGTCAGACCAAAAACATCAATAAAACATACTTAGAAAACAGTTTAATTTAACTTTCAATTTACATTAATAAGCACTTTATTCAAACTTTACCTTAAATATAATCAGTGAAACTGAATCAATGGGTCACGAAACCCCTCAAACATCATGAAATATCATCAGGCATGTTTTTTTTTTTTTTTGATGATCTCAAGAAGAAGATCTTTTCTGTCATTATGTTTTTTCTTACTTTCACTTTATATTGATGACGATATTGTGAAATTCAGTAACAATGTCACTTCAGAAATACAACACTGTTTATATGTCACAAATTCTAACAGCGAAAGGGCTTCAATAATAGAGGATTAGAAGACATTTTGTGTAGAGAATAAGAGTC
The DNA here is from genome assembly GCA_026413445.1 of Dolichallabes microphthalmus. Taxonomy (NCBI): domain Eukaryota; kingdom Metazoa; phylum Chordata; class Actinopteri; order Siluriformes; family Clariidae; genus Dolichallabes; species Dolichallabes microphthalmus. The sequence goes on from JAOTQY010000003.1 coordinate 1,806,313, forward strand.
TGCTTATTGTCCTTACGTCATTAGCTTGACAACTTACAAAGTTATGTTTGATTATTTTGTAATAAAAGTCTTCAACCAAACCTAAAGTATAAAACTTCTAACTTTATCTAAAAGTCAAGAACATTTCACTTAAAAATGAAGTTGTAAATGAGTTGAATATTCGTAGGTCAGTTTATTATACGTTTTGTCTACAAAAAAATAACACAAAACAGCATTAATTTATTTAAACAACTGACAATGAAGTGAATATGAATTTAAGAATATTGAGAAGCTCTTGTAGTATCAGATGGAGTATCAATGGGGTAACTTAATGTGATTTCACAATGTGGTACCCGAGACCCCCCCCCAAACCCCCCCCCCCCACCCCATCCCCGCCTTGACATAGACCTCCTCCTTTACCAGACCATACAGAATACTTAGTAATGATTTTGGTGGAGTAGTGGTTACCACTGCGGCTTCGCACCTACACGGTGGAGCGTTTGATTCTTGCCTCGGGTCTGTGTGTGTGTGTGTGAGTTGCATGTTCTTGGTTGGTTTCTTCCAGGTACTCCAAATTCATATTCACTTCATTGTCAATTGTTTAAATAAAAGAATGCTCTTTTGTGTTATCTTTTTTGTAGACATAACGTATAATAAACTGACCTACTAACATTCAACTCATTTCCATTTAGGCATTTGGCACATGCTCTTATCCAGAGCGACTTACATTTTTATCTCATTATACATCTGACCAATTAAGGGTTAAGGGCCTTGCTCAAGGGCCCAACAGTGGCAACATGGTGGTTGTGGGGTTTGAACCTCGGATCTTCCGAACCGTAGTCCAATGCCTTAACCACTGAGCTACCCCTGGCCCCCAACAACTCATAATATTAATTTTTAAGTGAAATGTGACTTTGGAACTGTCCAAAGTCTTTGGTGCTTCTAAATTCTCTCTATTGTGTGAGTGAGTGTGTGTTCTTGTGTGCTCTGTGATGGACTGGCACCCTATTCATGGTGTACCCTGCATAGTGCCCCAAGTGAAACACAAAATCGAACCAGCAGTCTTTTTTGAAACTTGAATAAAATGGACAAAAAAAACAATGTCGCAAATATAATCTCAAAACAGCAGATTCCTCTATCTACCCATTATTTATATAATTTATGTCTTTAGATTCTCATTCTCAGAGTGGCACATATCAGGGTAATATGTTCTGGTCCGACGTCATTTTATAAAAGTAATTCTAACTTTTAAAAACGAACAAATGCCATTCGCGGTGTTCCAACATTGTGACAATCAAACATTTCTTCTGTGTTAGTAAACTGAAAGAAGCATATTTATGATCATATATGTTTATGTATGTTTTCTTTTTTATTTAATTGATATATTATTCTAAAATAAAAATAAAAAATCACAAATGCCACATTATTGCAACTAAAACTCAAAAGAGTCAACTGGGCTCATGAAAAATAGATGTGTGTTTTTTTTTCAAACTTGCTACAGGGATGTTTTAAATTTTAGTGCAGAAAAACTTTATCGACAGAGTTTATAGAGTTGTACCGTGTTACCCGGTGTGGTCCAGACATCCCCCTAATGATGCCATTGAGGAGTAACACGTTCCAGAGAAGCTTCCAGAGTGGTGTCATGTGGCAGTTGATTATTATTGTATTGCATCTTACATATTTATATATCATAAGCAGTTTTAAGGGGGATAGATTGACATTTTAGATTTAATGTTACAGCAGTTCATGTAATGTTCTTTTTTTTTTTCTCCTTTTCTCTTAACGTTTACTTCTTTGTCCTGAAGGGAGAGAAACTTTGCAAAGCACAGGAACTGTTACGAAGCACCGATACCCGAGTCTCCATCCATAAACTTTCACGTCATGAAAAACGCCACCAATATACAGTCAATTTTTTCTACTTAAACAACACCATGTTTTCTGAAACAGTTGTTTAACTGTTTTTAATATTTTACAATGAGCAAGTTGAAATAAAGCACAGTTTTAGCTCAGTTGTAGCTCAGTGGTTAAGGCATTGGACTACGGGTCGGAAGATCCCAGGTTCAACCACCAAGTTGCCACTGTTGGGCCCTTGAGCCTCAACTGCTCAGATGTATAATGAGATAAAAAAAAAAATAATAAAAAAATGTAAGTCGCTCTGGATAAGAGCGTCTGCCAAATGCCTAAATGAAATAAACTTGTTATTTATGTTACAGCCTGAGCTACTGTACGTGTTTATTCTGTAGCAACACAGTGCACACCTTCTGAACATTCAGAATTTGCGGATTGTGCGCCGTGGTACGATAGTTTATCACAACTTTTGATGCATTTATTAGAAATTAGAAATAAATCAAATTCATCCTGTATAAACCTTTGACAAGCGTTTTCGACGCAAGGTCAAAGGGCTAAACATCGCCACAGCTATGAAACAGTAGACCTATGTTAATGTCCTCGATTAACCTCCTCCGTTGTCCTTCCCATGCTGAGGATCTACAAAATAAATAAATAAATAAGTAAAAATAAAAGCGGGGGTTCCCCCAGGAGCGCTCCGTCAGGAGTAATTGTGCCACTGATTCTGGCTGGAAAGTCGCCTCTTCGGTGTGATGAAGTCATTTACAAGTATTGATCTGATAGTCAAACCGTGAGCATTAACTTTAAGAGCCTGGGAGGGACTTGGTGCATAAGTAGAAGCGCTCCGGGGACCCCCTTATCAGCCGAAAGCGATCTCAGTGAGACACAAAAGACGGAGATGTGTTTAAAAAAAAAAAGAAACTGGCATTGCTTTAAAAAAGCGACATGCCAGTAACTCCCAGGACTGCACTTTTTACATCAGGATATATACATCTGAGCCGCTCGAATCGCTTTCCATATTCATCATCCCAAAAATCACGATTCGTTCTCTCCCCCCCCCCCCAAACGATGTACATCAGACGTAAATCAACTTGAACTCAAACGCACTTGTACACGTGCAAAGTGACATTTTTTTTTAAACGTCACACATCGTTACATCTGTGGAAAAACTGAGTGCTGGCAGGATGCTAGCAGAACCTCTGAGTCAGTTCACCTAGCTAGCTAGCTTAGGATAGACGGCGGTCGTCGTGGTAACGGGAGGCTGCATTCGGAAAGGTTGCTTTGCGAAAAATGACATAAAAGGAGTATTTAGGGAACGATAGCAAGTTAGGGTGGTGATTCTGATGTAAGTTTATTTGAGTCCCTATATATACTGTATAAAAGGAATAATTAATTGTATTAAAAGAAGAAAAAAAAACTGAAATGTATTATTATTATTATTATTATTATTATTATTATTATTGTGACTTTTACCCAAACTGAGTTCTGTTGTTATCATGAATTCTATTTTTGGCTCACTCACGTCTGGACTTTATCCCGAAAGCAGCCCACATACAGTCGTAAAAAAATAAAGAGTGTGTGTGTGTTTGGGTGAGTGTATGTATGGTACAGTGTAGTGTGCAGTACCATGACTGTGATGAAGAAGGCACAGTGTGTGTGCCGTGGGATGTGCACTGGTCAGCTGAGACTCTGTCTCTAGTCTAGTCTGGTGTCCTGTGTGTGTGTGTGTGTGTGTGTGTGTGAGAGAGAGAGATCCTGGCCCTCCTCCACTGGGTCATTGTGGCTCTCACCCTCAGGCATCGTCTAGCTGCAGGCTCTCTTAATGGAGGACCTCCTCCGGGGCGCGGCGCTTTCCTCCCTGGTGTAAGCCGAGAACACGGCCATTTAAACCGACTGGAGTGCCACTGACCCGGCGTGTGAACACAGCCTGAGTGAGGGTCAGCAGGCTGGAGGTTTCACACACCCTGCTTTAACCTAAAACACACCACCTCCCCACCTGTATGTCTCCGTCTGCATGTGTGTGGTGGTGGTTGTGTGTGTGTGTGTGTGTGTGTGTCTGTGTTTTTTTGTTTAGTTTTTTTGCTGAAAGACAGCAAAAATAAATAAATAAAAAAAGACACAGTCCTTCTTCCAAGCTGGAACTGTTGCCCTGGTTCGTGTCCTTATACTTAGGATTATAATGGCATTGTGTTTCATTTGTGGAAAATGTGATATAAAAAGAAGGCTACTATCTGTGTTGTTTGTATTCTGAAAAAATAAATAAATAAATAAATAAATAAATAAATAAACAGAGCCGTAGTGAAAAATATGTGCAGATATTTATGTACACAAGAATTCGAATAAGAACTGAAAGTTACACACGGTGACATTTGTAAACACCTCGCATGTTATGGCATCATGTTTCTTTCTTATCATGTACTGTATATTATTATTATTATTATTTGAATATTTCGACACTTTTTTTTTTTACATCCGGTTGCAATTTCTTACACCTGATTTTCTGACATAAATAAACATTTCTTCATGTGTGATTATGTATGACTAAAAACACAAAAAAACTAAAGACAAGCACTTAGCCACGTGATTTTTTTTTTCATGAGCCACTTGAAATACAGCTTATTATATTATATTATAAATAGCCATTTTTTATTATTATTATTATTTTTAT
>JAOTQY010000003.1:1943144-1953605 GCA_026413445.1 Dolichallabes microphthalmus
TAGGGTTAGATGGAGGCAGATGATTCGCTGTGGCGACCCCTGAAAGGGAACAGCCGAAAGACAAAGAAGAAGAAGATAAAATGAAAATCGTAGAAACTGTTGGTGTGTGTTTTTCGGGTTGTCTGCGCGACTGTTCATGACTCTCGTCAGTGTCATGTTTTGAGCGAACTGATTTGATTTTGGAACCGAGCCAAACAGGGGGCAAGGTCAGAGCAAGGTCAAATATCTGACATTCAGCAGGGTGTTCCTGTCTGAAGGTTATTTCAGTGTATTTAAAGCTCGGAAACGCCCGTTTTGTTTCCTGGGGCATTAAAAAAAAAAAAAAAAAAAGAGCATCGAACCGTGTTCAGGAAACCTTCTCCACGCCGAAGCGTCGGACCCAACCGAGATTCTTTACTGCCCTCACCCTGCACTCCGTCAGATCCTCTTCCTCCTTGCACACATCCCTGCCTGCCTGCCTGCTTTCCTCGGCTGCTTGTTTTTGTAGCTAGTTTTAAGTGCCTCTCCCTGGAGCCCCTCATCAGCAACTTAATAAGAGCTCTTGGGAACAATTAAATACCATCTTTAACTCTGTTCCAACCACAGAGGTAAAAATAATCGTAAAAATGTTGCCAAATAGAAGGGGCTCCGGGGGGAGCGTTCAGGAATCACAGACTGCCTTTCTGCTCTGTCCTGTATTCCCCCAACAGGGGCGCGGGCGAGAGCTGACAGAGCCGCAGCCTGTGACAGACGCTTTTACTCAGCTTTCTGCCGCAGCCCCTTGTGGCATCCGGAGTCCCTTTTACTCTTCCCTTTCTCTTCTTGATTCTTTTTTTTTTTTTTTTCTCAGTGTAGATACTGACATGCGAATAAATATGTATTGTCTAAGTAACTTTGTTGTTGTGTATGAGAGATCTTCAGCAGAAGGCATAATTACTGTATGTGGCTTATTACAGGAATATGTCTTGTTCTGGTTATGGAGGAAATTAAATTTCTCCAGAAATTTCTTTTCTTTTTCTTTTTTTCTTTTTTAACCCACTATGGCACAAGAAGAGAAATTACTCAAAGCAATACATTTATTGCTTGATGTTATCTGGAAAATAGGGTTTTGTCCTGCAGCCGTAATAGAAATAATTACATATTAATGTTGCGTTCACTAAGACAGCTTATTAGAGAATTCAAAAGGCCTGATAAAAGACATATTGTGTTTGTCCTCGTCCTTTTTTCAAGGGGGGAAAAAATAGCAAATCTGCTGTCAATTATTATAGCGCATAACTAACGTTGGATTTAGGTCTTCTCATCTCCACTTGCTTTGAAGGAAAACACTTTTTGTGCAAGATCCAAGATGCTTTTATGTTTAAACAAGCACACGGTTTGACTTTGTCTCAGTCATTATTAACGGTTCTGGTTTTTGTTTCTCTTTTTCTTTTTCTTTTTTTCCTTCTATAGGTGGCGCTATCTAAGCGTGGAAAAGCTTTTTTCTCCAAAACCAAAACCCCAGTGACTGGGCCTCATAGCTTTGCAAAAGCCCTGGAAATACCTGGAATTGTAGGACTGCACCTTCACTGCAAGGCCTTGCCCAGGGACTTTCTTTAAGTGCTCAGGCACTGGATCTCGAAAGCTTTATCTTCTGCATATACCAATAGAAAAAAAAAAAATCACCAATAGAAAAACACTGTAGCTTTAACGGTCGTGAAAGCTTCGGCTGGCCCCTGAACCAAAACCTTTTGCCGTGACTGTGAAGGTTGTGACCTTTCTGACTCCCTCTTCAAACGGACGCTTGAAAAAGAAGATCGCGGTCAGAGAGGAGCTTCCGAGCGGCGGCGAATCAAAACCAAAAAAAAAAAAAAAAACACACATCAGGTAAGGCTGTGAAATCGTTTCTGTTCCCTGCTGGCTACGCACCCCGAGCTTTTGAGCTCCTCTTGGGGGTTTGTGAGGGAGGCACGCAGCATGGCCCGGCTGCACGCTGGGCCTGATGAAGAGGCTGCAGATAAGCTCCCGGGCTTCCCGGCTTCGTACCCGGTTCGCTCCGCTGAGATTAGGGTCGTGTAATGGGTTGTTTGGTGAGCTCGTGTAGGGACTCTTTAGATGCTCGTGCTGGATTGCTTTCAGAGACATGTGAAGGCTGTGGAGATAGAGCCAGGAGGGTGTGTGATGCCTGGGAGATGGCACTCGAAAAATACTGTGTAGGATCTTACAGCACAGCCATGTTGAATTCTCCATTCTGATTGGTCAGAGCTGAAAATGCAACGGTAAATTGTGATAAAATCTTCATGTTGCTTTTTAACAAATGGGGTTTGCTGTAAGGAGATGCTTATTTAATGGAAGGAGTCTCCAGTGTCCGCGCTTTGTAGGCTAATTGCTGTGTTAGACATAAACATTCAACTCCACCGTTGATTACTTTCCCCGCGCAACAGGCCCTGCAGTGTTTTATTCCTTACCTAGCTCATTCTCCAGTAAAGCCTGCGATAATAAAATGGTGGTATTTTATTTATTTATTTATTTAAATAAAAAATTTGGTCTTGTTTTTGTGCGTGACACGGTCAGCATGCTAGCTCATTAGCTCATGTGAATAATACCATCCTTTGCTCCCTGTGTAATCCCAATCGAAAGTAAATGGTGTTTACGGAATTAAGTGAACAGAAAAGAAAACAGGCAGAAACGCAAGAGCGGCGAGGAGAGCGCGGGAGCGAGAGCGCGTACGCACACGGGCCTTTTGTTGGAAAAGTTCAAAGTAATTTCGCCAAATTTAGGTCAGCGCAAATTATAAATACACAGCGGGACGTCGTCGTTTGTGAGCGAAAGAGAAAGCAAATAAATAAATAAGCTAACAGCCCGAGCTCTCGCGTGCGTCTTTAAGGGTTGTGTGTGTTATTTTTATTTTTTCCCCACTGCTTAGCATAGAGGGGGGAAAATAATAATAATAAAAAAAATAAATAAATAAAAAAGCCCTTTGAGACATTAACTGAAAATGCTATGCATCACTGCTAATTAAGGAAACAGTCAGCAAAAGGCTTTCGGAAAGGTTCAACTTCAGACTCGGGGCCTAAAGGGTCAGCCGGGACAATGCTACCCGCCTGAGATATCCTGCTGCAGGAGTCGTGGCCACTGAACGCCCCCATCAGGAGGACAAGTAGCCCGCTCCCCTGTTTTTTTTTTGTTGTTTTTTTTTTAAACCCCCCCCCTCCTCTCCCCTTCCCTTTCCTTCCCATCCTCCCTCACACCATCCGTGAGTGCTAATGGAACAGCGCTCCTAGCCCTGGGCTCCGACACCAGGCCCTGCTCTGCATACGGGATGCACTTTGTGCTGCAGCCTGGGTCGCTCCCTTTGTGCCAGCCCTCTTTGGCCTGGTGGAAAAAACGAGCCATGCATGATTTCATACATGAAAGATGTATGTAATTGGACAGCAGCGCCTATACGCTGGATTTACAATTCTAAACAGATAGGGCGAAAAAGCAAATCTCTCTTGGTCTTGAGATGCTTCCTCTCCTTTTTTTTTTTTGCATTTTTTTTTTTATTTTGCACATGTCAGGCAAGGGTTTTCTATTTGTTTGTTTATTTATTTTGGTGCACATTATCACACTATTTCTTATGTGCATTATGTATATTCTTCTGCACAGCCTAAACACTGCTGTAATGTTTTTTGTGCTGCATTTTTTTCCCATAATGACGTGCAGGGTGGCACGCTGGTTGTTATACACTCTCACACACAGTGATGTTGCTTTTTATTGTTCAGTTACCAGCTATGAATATGTTTGCAAAGATATTGTGCCATTCTACAGTAGTTCTTGGTTTATATATTTTTCCAATTATTTTATAACTTGGCTTGCATTTTGCATGTGTGTGTGTGTGTGTGTGTGTGTGTGTGTGTGTTAATATGCAACTGAATTACTTTTCAAACAATAGCTTTTCACTTTTTGTTTATATAAGTATACACTCTGTGTGTGTGTGTGTGTGTGTGCTAGGGGAGCACACTGGCCTCGTCCCTCCTTTCTGGTGTCCCTCCTGCAGTGTTAATATAGTGCCAGGGTAAATGCTGATCGTGTTAATTGCCCTAACAATCTCACACCTTGCTGAAGAAGGGCCCCCTTTAACAGCCCTCTTTCAGAGGTACGCGAGTGAGGCCTCCGGGGTCGGATTAGCTCGGACCCTGCCTCTCTAGATCCGTCGCCATCCTCCCTCCCTGCCTGCCTCCCTCCCTCCAGCCCACCTGCCATGCTGCCCTGGAGGTCACAGGGGTAGGAGGAGATGTGAGGTTAAGCATCCCATAACTCACTTCCAGCCGCTGCAGTCCCCAGCAATTACAGCGCACGTACGTCAGGTGTGTGTGCCTCTCTTTCTCTCTGGGAGAAACACTCAGGCCCCGGCTGCACTCCACGCTCAGTGGTGGAGGACGTGAAAATGGGTTACTCACCCCTGTGGACATGTAACTGCAGCGTGGTAATAAGCACAACCTCCTCAGCTCTGTGCGTTCCCTAGCTTGGGCGGGTTTGCACATGCACACACACACACACACACACACACTTGTGCAGCTTTACACTCAGTAATTTCCTCTGGAATATGTGTTCTGACCCACAATCTAGATCCTACACTTTAGGTGCTAACCACCAGCTTGGATGTTGTATAAAGATTTTTCTTTGTTCTTATAAAAATGGACATGAAGCAACTGCACACAAAAAACAGCAAATCATCTGTAAAAATTAAATTTCATCTATTAATATTAATATTGAGATTATATACGAGTCTATGCAGAATGATTAGACCATATACAGAATTTTGTTTATTAGCTATCTCTATATTCTTATGAATAAATTTAAATTTAAATGATTTGTGCAGGGACAAAAAAAAATGAAAACAATTATGCTTTGAGTACCAAAGAATGAATTGTGATAATAATTAAGCTAAATATGAATTCATCAATTAGCATTATTAATTTAATTATATCCTGCCCTATGTATTTCTGTAATAAATATCTCCTTTTTGATCATAATTACTTGTTCATTTCGATATATAATCAAATGAAATAATTCAGTTAATTAGTTTATTATCATAAATAAGATTTAAAAGGACACACACACACACAGAGATAAACCACTTTATATCTTTAATATCCTACAGGTGTTAATGAGATTTGCATTTTTGCATTTCGGATGAGTTTCTCTGACAAGATGACTGTTTTATTCCAATTGTATATAAAATAAAATAATAACTGGCTGTTAATTAAGTAATAACTACAATATTTTTACAAATACAAATAATAATAGGCTACAGGAAGCACGGTGGAAGCACAGTTTCCCATACGATCATCGTTTATTTTTTTTAAACAAACAAAAAAAAATCGTATTTAGTAGGAGACTAGATTATGTGTCTATATATATATATATATATATGATTTTTTTTTTTGAGGGGTTACGGTAATTCTTGCTGACATTTGGGTCGGGGATTGTGCGCATTTGTGTTGCGCTTGGCATCTGGAGGCCTGTGTTGCGGGATGAGGCTTTACATCCCGCTTCACCTGTCACATCTCATCCTGCTGCGGGATGCGAGACGCTTTCTGCGGCCAGATCCTCAACTAAAAAGCAAAAAAATCTCAACAATATAGAAGAACAGATATAAAGCGTGTCTTGTGCCATTGCGCGCGTAATCAGAGCTTCTTTTTTCCCTGCGTCGGGATGCCATTATTTGTACTCTTGCGGCTGTGCGGATGATGCGTGTAGACCATTTGGACTATCTATCTATCTATCTATCTATCAGTTCCAGACTTGGAAAATCACATTAAACAGAATAACAGCCCATCATATTCCACTGTGTGTTACTGTATATTATTTAAACACACTCTCTCTCAAAAAAACAACAAAAAAAAAAACAAGGGTACCCAACTAAAACAAGAGCATGTTTTGTACCATGTCCTATAATTAACTATATGCATCTTTAAGTAAAGATGTTAGTAAAGATGCAAAACACGCACTCTTGATGATGCCACTTACTTGCTTGCAGTAGTACCGCTTGGTAACCTTATTTCTACGAGTTGATTTATATGTATTTCTACCTACATTCTTAAAGAAAAAGAAAATGCAAACGTATCCATCATTACACCAGAAACATTTGCATGACTCGGATAAATATATATATATATATTTTTTTTTTTTAAGTAAGAATTATTCTTTTGTCATACATTCTCATGATGCTACAGTACGTTTTCTCGTCGCGGTTGCAGACCCCTTAATCTGTCTTGTACTTGCCTTTAGCTACCTTTCACTTGGACACGTAATAAAAGAAAAGGTAAATGCGTAAAAGTGTACGTTTCAGGGTAACACCACCACTTTCACCACCACCACCATCACCATCGTCATCGTGCAAGGGACCAGATGTGCATATTAGGACATTTTGCTTCTCAAAGTGCACTCATTGATATGTCAATATTTTCATGTGTGACGTCACATTTGAGGCAAACGAGGCCTTTTTTTCTTAAAAGCTCATGCGATTAAGAAGCACCTGTCGTTTTTGTTTGTTTTGTTTGTTTGTTGTGATGGAAAAGAGCTATGTATTTAATCTATGGGGATTTTACAGCGTGTGGATTATTTGCTGTGCTTTTGAGGATTATTTGGGGTTTGGAAACAGTCAGGTCGTATTTTGCACCAGAGCCAGTGATACCTGTGCTTTAGTTCACGTGAATGGCGCTTATGTTCAAAACACACTCCTGTTCTGTAGATCTCTTTCCAGGTTTGTGACTGGTGTACATTTCATCCAGGCTTCATCGGGGTTTCTGTGTGTGTGTGCGTGTGTGTGTGAGTGTGTGTTATCTTACCTGCACAAAGCTGAAATGGGCGATCAGGAGGAAGCACAATGTTCTTTGCTCCAGGCTGCTCTTCTCTCTCATTCTGCCTCTCCACAGAGATTGAAAAATATATATACTGTATATGGTTTTTTTTTCTATTTAGATATTTTTCTTTTGTGTTGTGTAGCTGGTATTATGTGGAGTAAGAGACATCATTTAAATAAACATTTAACATTATTTAATAATTAGTTATTTATTTTAAATATCTAAATAAATATAAATAGCAAATTATATTTATAAAACTGTAGAAAGGGTGACAGGATGGACAGGACAGTGATCTACAGGATAGGCTCAAGTGCTCGCCGCAATAAGGTCACACACACACACACACACCCGAGAGAGAGAGAGAGAGAGAGAGAGAGAGATAGCGAGAGAGAGAGTATTACAGACACCGGTAAGCCTAGCATTAGCAAAAAATCAAATGAATAATACTTTTTAAAAAATCATCCGACAATCTGTCCAATTCAGCACTGCTTCAGAAAAATTTAATTTTCTTGTCGTTTAATCGAAAACATTCATGAACACATTGGCACATATTTCAAAAGATGGAGTGAGGTACAACAACACCGGGCTTCTTGAATTGAATTTTATAAATATTAATATTCAAATGTCATTTCTTTTCACATTGTCCTGAAGATAAATGTGGGCAGCTGTAGTATATTTCTCCGTCATCTCATCAGTAGCTTGTTTTCTTTCTCTCTCACTTCTGTTTCTGTCCCGATGCTTATAATAACGCCTTCGTTTAATTGCGCATTTTGTGTTCTTTACATTTCATACATTTTCTGCATAACAACAGAAAGACAAACACGAACAGATCGCAACACGTCACGACAGAACGGTTCATTCTTCCGAATTTGAAAATATTTGAAAGTAAACTTATTTGCATAATTAATTCACGCGAAACCCACGCGCGTAAAACCGGCAGATTTTTGGGAAAGTTCCGGAAACTCGGAACCGACTTTTGCAACCGTTAATTGATCACTAATTAATTCAGATTAATTAATGGATCTTTCGTGAAGATGTAATTTCAGACTGACCCGACTGTGTGTATGATCAGTCGATATGCATTCCACAGGTCGAACAGATGTTTTAGGGATTGATTAATTTAATTAAGTTGATTGTAATTAGCAAAAAAAATTAATCTAAATTTAATCGGTCTTTGTTTATTTTTTGCCTTCACATATAGACATGAGGACGCCGAACAAATATAATGTGGTTATAAAATAACGAGCGAACAACACAAAACAGTCACAAATTCAGAACAAACGAACAAAAAATCTGATTTGAACGTATTTTATTTCAATTTTGACATTTAAAGTAACAAAATGATGTGCATGATTTTAGCAATGACCAAAACTTCAGGGTCACATTTTATACAACATTTATTTTAGTTTTTTTTACATTTACATTCCTGGTAGTACACTTCGTTATATGCAGACAACAATAACAACAACAAAATGGCGCCTTTCATTTAAAAACAAAATATTTAGTAGAAAAAAGAAACAAAAAGCATAAAACTGTTTGCCAATAATTAGGAGGTTCATATCTACAGAAGTGCTTAAAATGGGTAGACTGATTTTTAAAGGTGTGTGTGTGTGTGTGTGTGTGTGTGTATACACGTACGAGTGGCTTAAGAGCACATCTGAGACATCAGAAAAAGACAACGGTCTTAAAACACAATGATTATTAATAATAATAGTAATAATTACACAAAAATATTATTATTATTATTATTATTATTATTATTCGTGCTTGTACCTCATTTTGCAACGTGTTCAATTAATAGGAACCTTTTGTTATTATTTATCTTCAAGACCACAATTGCGCATCATAACGCTCAAGATCATTTAGCTTACAAGCTAATGAGTGTATTTTTCACCGTCATTTATTCATTCACACTTTCATTTATTTTCCTTTCATTTATTTTCCTTTAAAAGTAAACGACTATACAATCATCATTAATGAGCTGTGTCTAATCAGTTTCAATGTAGTTGTGCAGTTTGGATTGTGGTTAAAACCTATGAAAAGGTGTTCAGGTTGAAACAGAGCTCACGATGATGATGATGATGATGATATTGAGAATGCTACATTATAGCCCGCTTCCTGTTTGCAACCCACGCGTAAAGCTGCCTTTTCTGCACAGCGCCATTTCATTTTGTATGGATGGAAATGTGGTGCTCTAGAAGAGGCTGCTGGTTGTGGACACGAGCCCTGGCCGAGCAAGTCCATCATCCCCATCATCCTCATCATCCCCATGGTCAGAGTGAACATAAGAGGGCGCTGCCATTGCACCTGGTAAAGGCGTCCTACCCCTGCAAACTGCCGGACAGGAGCTGTCTTCCCCGCCTCCTGAATGTCAAGCCAATGCATTTCTCTCGCAGAAAAGTGAACAGGAAAACACTCATGTAAAAGAATATGCGTCTTTTTGTTGTTTTTTCTTTGTTTTGTTGTTTTTAGTTTTTTTTGTTTAGTTTTTTTGCTTTGCGTAACGACATGAAACCTGTAGCTCCTTCACATGCAGATTAAATTATTTAATACAACTTTCATCTTATATTTTGTCTGCGAAAAGTGGATCCTAAATTGCAGTCATCCATTCTATATTTTAGTTATGTAGTAATGTCCTCAAGAGTCCATTATAGTGTTTAGATTTGTATTGTTTTTATGGAGTCTACAATAGGGATACCTGGTTTCCAGTGCTAACACAAGGTTCCCACTCTCATTTAGTGAAAGATACACACCCCGTTGTATACTCTCTCTCTCTCTCTCTCTCTCGTTTTTGGCCATGCCTTGCGTTCGCCTCATGCCTCAAATGCGTGCCTCCTCTATCCTCCAGGCACACATTCTTCAGACCAAAATCTTCATAATCACGTCATCATATTTTAGTAAAGTTATGAGACTATTGCATTGTTGCACGAAAATGTATTTTATCTGTTTTCCTTTTCTTTCATTTCCGTTACGTGCTTTTGGTATTTGAGGATGGCACACGTGGAGGTGAGGTTACGGCTATAGGAACGACTAGAACGAGCTGGCACTCGTGCGCACTCGCATATGCACGCGCACGCGCACACACAATATCAATAATTTTAAATATATATATTTTCGGAAATGTATAAATGTGTATGTATATTTTTACATTTAACGCACGCTTGGAATAATTTTAATCAGAATTGTTTTATTTCACAAAGAATAATATAATAAATACAATATCATTTATCAAATAGAAGTCTGTTTTTTTTTTTTTTAGAATATCAGAGCTAGAAACTGGTCCAACCCTCATTATTTGCTTGCTTTGAAGATGCGTTTTGTATTCTTGTTTTTATTTTTTGCCATTTTGTACCAAACAGAAACATTTCCAATGCGCTAGACTTTACATGTTATCTTTCCAGAAAGCCTCTCCTCATGTCTAAGCGGACATGCTTACATGATTTGAGAGTCGGCAGTGTTTTGCATAGTGACAGAGAAGCTCTCAGATATTCTGCTGTCCAATTCCCCCGGCCTCTTTATTACAATCCGTCTCGCTGCCTCTGCAACTCGTCTAACACTCTATTTTCCACCCATTCATTCATTCATTCATTCATTCATTCATTCATTCATTTCTATTTCTTTTTTCCCTCTCCTATACTCCCCCATTTCCCAAGAG
>JAOTQY010000003.1:1969237-1974237 GCA_026413445.1 Dolichallabes microphthalmus
AGTACCCGGAGGAAACCCACCAAGCACGGGGAGAACATGCAAACTCCATGCACACAGAGACGGGAATCGAACCCGGATCCCGGAGGCCACATGCTAAGATGCTGGTGCTCTTTATCCACTTCTCGGAGCTGTAAATGCTAGGAGCGTGCTCAACTTTTTTACCCATTAGCATTTTGGATCTGACGCTTTCCACTTTCCGGCGTAAACGTCCAGCAAGTTGTGAAAAGACAAAATGTTGTACAAGTGGCACTTTTTTAGCTCCTGCTAGCATTTTCTTCTTAGCAATGTTAGCAACCCTTAGCATACACGACTGAATTTGCCTGTTAGCCATCATTTCTGTGTTTTGTCAGTGTCGGGTCTGGTGTTGAAATCACTTTCTCTTTGGGGCGAAGTCGTTAAGTGACCCGTCTCTGTCAGTCACACGGATGTAAATCTGAATCGCATTTATTAGGTAAATATAATGAGGATAACGGCAGCGGTGAGAGATTTAATGGCTCCAGGGCTCGTGTCGCTCCTGCCTCGGCGTAGGAGGCATTGTTCTTAATTGTAACGATGATTGTTTACCACACGGTGTTCTCTTCCTCCCAGACATTATAATTAAAAAAGGGAGAGAGAGAAAATAAAAGGAAAAGAAAAAAAAAAAGATCTCATCTCACATCTCACCCTGTTGCCTTCCTATCACGGACAGCTTTTAACGAAGCACAAGAGGGACAGAGACGATTGGTCCATGAATGCCATAAGTCCTAGGAGAGGTCAGCCGATTGGTCAAGGTGTTTAATTGGCACTCTTGGACACCCCTAAAACCCTATCTACCCCTCCCTTTTTCCTCCTCAAGGGTGTAACCTGTTTATACCAGGTGCACAACACTTGGCATTAAGGGGTATATAGGAGCACAGATAATCATACCTCGAACCTCCATCTAGCTATTACACCTTCTTAGTGAGGGGATGTTTTGTCTACACACACACAGACACACACACACACACACACACACAAAACCTGACACTTCAAAACACACACATATTACTCATAAATTATATCTATATATATTTTTTTTTTCATAAAGCCTTAATTTATTTCTAAGAATACATGATGGATACATGAAATTATATGAATTGAAATAAATATAATATGAGATAAAATAAATAAGTCACTCATGCATCTACGTTCAACACAAATTTATTTGTAAATTATTTATTGTAATTTAGTTAATTATTTACTACAATTTACTGTAAAATACTGTAACTACAATTGTATCCTATCTTTCCCTCCCAAGTTTATGTAAATTAACATGTAAAGAGATTTGTTTGTGAACCTTGATTGGCGTCAAACTATTTGTATATAAAAGTTGTAGGTTGTTGCAATTTTATCAACGGGAAAATAATACGCCAACATAATGCAACTCATTTTATCATTTCGTGTTAATGACTCAGAGGGAAACTATGAAACGGAGGCAAATAACACAAAGTAATAAGCAGTATCAGGACAAAAGTATTGGCAACCCAAAACAAGTGTTAAGGGCGTGTCCTTGGAGCTGGACACCGTGTTTAGGAGGCGCCTCATTTTGTGGTTTTCAGCACAACCTTTTATAGAATGTTGTGGGCGTGGCCAAACATACAATAAATCAGCTGCACTGCAATCTGGCTTTGTAATGCATGACTGATTGATATTTATGTGTGAAACATAAATGTGAATAAAAAAAGTAAAGAAAATCAACATTGAGATTTTTTTTATGTAGTTCGGCCTACGTATAATTTATTCAATTAATCAGATCCATTGATGGCAACAAGAAGATTCTCGTAGGATTCCTAAGCTGCATTACAGAGGAGTTTTCCTGTATATATGCACCTGTTTTGCAGTTGCCTAAATATCTGTACCTCATGGGATCGATTGAAGACAGATAACTCGTCTCCTATCTGGAGATCATTGCGTCATGAATCATTAATTTTGCGAAATCTGCAGCTGCAATTGTAGAATTCAAGCTCTGTTCCTGGATTGAGTTAGGAACGATGTTACGAATTACCAATCACGCTTACAAAGCACACAACTACAACTCAAGGGTCTGGATCTGAAGCTTTCCACTTCTCGGCGTAAACGTCCAGCAAGATGTGAGAACGCTGAATGCTGTACAAGTGTCACGTGGCGTTTCGAGTGCCTTTTTGCTTTACAGGAAATGTTACATGGTCCGCGTATTTCCATCAAAAAGTCAGCGTACGCTAAAAGTAGAAGCCGTGCGACACTGACCTTAGGTCAGCCGTAGCAGGAATAAGTAGGAGTGGTCTTCTTGTTTTGTCAGTGCTGACCTTGATGAATGATTTCTGGCTGTGGTGCGAATGTACCGGATTGTGTTTTTTTGCTGCAGAAATACACACTAATATAGAAACAGTGTAGGAAATTTGTGATTTGTCAGACACACGATGGCATGTGTGCGTGTGTGTGTGCTTGTGTGTGTTTGGTGGTGGTGGGGGTGGGGGGGGGTGATGAAGGGGTCAGGGAGAGGTGAAAGGCTGAGCGCTCACATGCAACATTCATGGATTGGTTACTTTGTCAGGTGCCAGTCTTTTGTTTCTCTGCTTTCTTCTCCTTTTTCTTTCTAACCTTTTGTTGCAAGTGTGGAACAAGCAAGATAATATTCTCTCTCTCTCTCTCTCTCTCTCTCTCTCTCTGCAGTCTAACCTAAGGCCTGTAATGAGCCAGACTTGTCGAACTGTAGCTCTTAACTGCCTGCGGTTGCTGGAAGTCGCCGCGGATCTAAAGCTAATTTGTACAATGCTGCATCTGAGTCATTAAGTTGGCACGGGCATCTGAAGCCTTAAAAGCTTGCATGACAAGGTGTCAGATTTTTTTGTGTGTGTTTTTTTTTTTTTTTTTTTTTGATCTGTAAACTTGGAGAAGTTGAAGCACGTTGAAGCAGATTTGTGACTTGGAGCGTTGCACGAAAAGAAGAAGAAACTCAGGGTCAATTCAGAGTTTAGTCACTGGAAGGATTGGGACTCGGCCATATGTTAGTGGGGTAAGCCTGTGTGTGTGTGTGTGTGTGCTATTATGTGTGTGTGCGCGCGTGTGCATGTGTTTTATTGTGCATGTCTGTGTGTGTGTGTGTGTGTGTGTGTGTGATACACATATGCACTGTTTACAGTGAAGGGGGGGGGAGCGAGGGGTACAGACCCTTGGCTTCCTTCCGCTGGTCCGTTTCTTTTCTTTCCTTTTTTTTAATGAATCAGCTCTGTCATAACAACTGGCAGTGCTGTGGAGGAAACGGACTGCGAGACGGACATGCAGAGGAAAAGAGGCGATACACACTGTACAAGACGAAAACAATAGCCACTATCCCAAGGCTAGATGACTAGATGTGCTCGAATTGCACGGCACGATGAGTGAAGAGTGTTTGTCGCTGCGATTGGACAGCGTCAGGCGCTGCTTATTATCATTCCTGTGTGAAGGTTCTCCCTGAGTGGAGCCCCACTATCACCTCCGCTTTACAAAAAGCATTTCTCACACCCCGACTTCCTGAGGACGCTTGTGTGTGTGTGTGTGTGTGTGTGTGTGTGTGTGTGCACCAGTGTTGGGGAGGCATGAAACTCTCTCTCTCTGTATCTCTGTATTTCTTTTTTCGTGACACGAGCTGAGCAACAGGAAGCCTGGCCTGGTGTCTTTCGCAATCTCCCCTGAAACAGGAACTGAGAGCTGGGGCACTGCCTGTGCTAGTAGCTAAGTGGCAGCCTGTTGGGCACGGGAGGGGGGAAAGGAGCATCAGGGGGGCATCAGAGGTACAGATGTAGGCATCCATGCTAGAATAAGGCCCCCAGGAGATCACTCCTACCGTCTGTTTCGGGTGTTTAGCACTTGCCACCAAGTGCATTTATATGCAAATGTTAAACAACCAGCGGCGGCGCTAATTGCTCTTGCACCCGTGCCAAGCCTGGAGAGAACCATGCAGATTCCTATACACACACACACAGAAGGCGGGCTTCCCTTGGCTTGTTTACCCATTGTCTTGCCTTATTACCCCCTCATTGACACTCCCTCTCTGTTTGGAGGTGACACAGAGGAGGTGTTGTTTGTAGGATGCTCTCCGCCCAACATCAAGCCGCCTCTAATGGGCTTGATTAAAGAGCTCTCGTCCTGGGGTCCTCTTCAGAACCTGTGATGTAAAACTCCCCACTTTTCCTCCTGGATAAAGCACACGTTGCGCCTTTTAGCTGGTTGCCCTCCTCCGAAGAACGAGCCACTAATTACTCCGTGATCAAAATGCATTTAGGTCAGAATTTTTAATCATATGCAAATGTATGAGGAGGGAAGAGAGGCAAATATTAACGCACGGAGCTGGGGACGCTGAGGAGGCGATGAGGAAATCAGCAGAGACCTCATTCCCGATTCGCAAAAACTTGTTGCAGGGTATTTTTGGTGCCGGAATATTATTATTATTATTATTTTTAAGGTGCCATTACTTAGAAGCAATGGTGTAAAAACAAAAGCAGATACAAAGGAAATGCTAATATGAAATTTTTTTTTACAAATATTTAACAATAATTTAGGTTTACAACCATTTTAGCTTATGAGTTGCGTAGAATGTGTAGGTTTCCATTAGCTAGTTGGATTAGCATGCTAGTTTGTGCCAGTTAAGTAAGAAAGACTTACAGGAGACATTTGTTTTATCTTGTGCTTCAGTCATCTAGAGCTGTTTTAGAAATCAGTGTCTAAGCTAGCTAGGTAGTTTTCTCTGAAAATATTTGCTAGTTAGATTAGCTTGCTAGTTTTCTACAGTTAAATGTGAAGGAGTTAAGAGAGGCATTTGTTTTAGCTTGTGGCCCAGGTGTGTAGAGCTAGTTCAGGAATCAGTATCTGAGCTAGCTAGGTACTTCTCTCAAGACATTTAGGCTAGTCAGATTAGTTTGCTAGTTTTCTACAGTTAAGTAAGGAAGAGTTATGAGAGACACTTATTTTAGTTTCTGTTTGAGTTGTTCAAAGTTGCTTTAGGAATAGTTCCTTAAGCTAGC
>JAOTQY010000003.1:1976737-1981574 GCA_026413445.1 Dolichallabes microphthalmus
TGACCTGCATGTTTTCTCATTCTTCCTTTCATTTAATCTGGTAGCTTCCATTTTCCTGTCACTCTCACTCTTTTTTTCCCCCAATCTCTCTCACTTTCTGTCTTTTTTTCTTTCTACATGTCTGTCTTTGAGCAGCTTTTTCCTTTCCCCCTTTTTTTGCCTTGTCAATGTGCCTTCCTCTCTCTCTCTCTCTCTCTCTTTCCTGTGTGCGAACTCCTCTGGTGGAGTTGAGAAAAGGCATTGAGGGCGCTTAATCCCAACTCCCTCCATCAGGAATGCAAATGCGTGTGATTGTGTGACCCGCTGCGGCCTGGCAACATCTGCAAGCGGAGCCCCCCGCCTTAAAAACACACCATACACTCACACTCACACACACAGTCGCACACACATACGCTCGCCTCCTGTCTTTTCAGCACTCCCTCACCCTCACTGGCTGCTGTGATTTTATTGTTTCACGTCATGACACGGTGAACTCAGGCCTTTCTTTTCCCAGGCCAGGCCACCTATCCATCCATGTCTGTCCATCTGGACCTAACAGACATAACACACTTTCTTCTGTTTTGTGTGTGTGTGTGTGTGTGTGTGTGTGTGTGTTTTAGAGCGTCTGGATGACAGACACGGCTGCTGTTGGTTCTCATTTTGTTAATGCCTATTTGAAATTGAATGATTTATCCTCCGTGTCCAGCCGTGGGACGTGGACGAGGACCCGATCTCGAGCCTGGCGCCCGGCTCGGAGGTACACGGGGATGGCAATTGGTGTTAGCCAATAAGAATCCGTTGATTAGATTTGCACCCGCCCCTCCCACGGCAAGGTACGACAGTTGAAAGAAGCGATTGTCTCCGTTTTCCGGATGATGAATTAACGGCAAAGCTCGACTGACAAAGTGAATCTGCGTCAAAGACACACGAGCGCTGATTGAATTACGGTTCCGGCTCCGGCCACATTCCTACGTCCATTTGAAAACACACACACACATTTCTTGTCGTCCTTACATTCTACTGAGTGACCGAATAGGATGAAGAGATAGCTGGTTGAGCTGATGGACATGTTGTGTGTCAGGTAATTGATACAGACAGTTAGACATGACTTCTCCAGACCAGGCAGTCCCACCATCTTTAAGTGATTTGAAGCAGGAATATTTTGGACTATTTGCTAAAAACGGGTAGCACAGACAGGGAAATGTGACCTCATAAAAGTCAAAAACTGCTCATACACATCATTCAGTGACGGACGCGATAAGGAGCCGCAGTTAGCACGCAGGAGGCGATGTGATGATGCGTGCGCTATGACGTCATATATCCTGAAGTGCTTTATTCCTCTTATACTACAGAAATTGGCCAATTTCTATCCACAGGGCATGATAGAGATTGTGTGCGTGTGTGTGTGTGTGTGTGTGTTTGCGTGCGTGCGTATGCATGATTTTCTACAGCCTCACCACACGTCTCTGTTTTTAAACTCATGCATGTGAAAAGGCATATGTTCATAAATATGAAACTGCTTATGTACAAGGGACCGGAGGGGAGTGTGTGTGTGAGTGTGTGTGTGTGTTCATGTATAGATCCCCCCTGCAGTCACACACTTTCTTCCTCGCAGCGTTTATGTTGGAACACCGGCGCTGGGCATTGTTCAAAAAACCGCGATTAATCATTACATTTGTGCAAAGCAGGGGTGCTGTTGCCATGGCGACCCAAATGACCTGCACTGCTTTGCATATCAACAGAAAAAAAAAAAAAAAGTTTACAATCGCAGCACAAGGAGGCGGAGCTTTCAACTGAAATCAGCCGACTTGTTTTCTCTCTCTCTCTCTCTCTCTCTCTCTCTCTCTCTCTCTTTCTGGATGTAATGTACAGATAAAAAGCGATTTTTGTCTTACACACAAGCCCCCTAATGACCAAGTCCTGCTTAAAAGCTGCATAAACACACTCACACACACAAACAAAGTATTAATTATTGTCTGGGAAGTAGTCCTAAACCCGGAGAGATTCACACTCGTATCGTTTTAGTTTCGACTAATATTTAATTTGAGCCTGGAAAGTTTCTTGGACTGGGTAAATAAAGACTTTGTACCGTATTTGAAGAAAAGCAGCACATCTGTTTGGTTATTAGTTGCATTACATCAGCTAATGTTGAGTAATCGGGGAAGTTTGTGTCTATGTGTGTGTGTGTGTGTGTGTGTGTGTGTGTGAGAAAGAGACCTTGCTTGGAAAGTGCTGCCGTGTCTGTGAGCGTTGTGTTGTCTGCTGAGGCCTCTGGAATGTTTGCTCCGCAGCACTCATGCCTCATGTCCTGACCTGCCTAAAGAGGCCCTGCTGACTCCTAAAGCCATGTTTCCACCAAAGGAACCTTTTTCTGGAACTACAAGCCCTATTTTACACACCTGGAACCGGGCCGAATTTTTGTTCTTGAGATTTTGGGTGCAGTCTTTTGATTTATTATTATTTTTTGAATGGACCAGGCAAGACTAAGGAGGAGTTTAACATACTGATTATCACTTTCTAGTCAAACTAAATAAAGTAGCTTGCGACTTGTATATCGATCAAGTCAATCTTGGACTTTAGATCGCACAGAGTGATCGAACAGGACAAAGTTCTGAGAGTAAAAATCCCCTGCTACACTAATAAACTTATCCCAGTATGTCACACCATCAAGGTAGAACGTTTTCTCAATACGCCGGAGCCGTGGTTGGACCACCTGCTTCATGTCTGAAACACTGGCCTCCCAGGAACTCCTTTAATGTTTGCCCAAACATGTGGAAATGTCTTGGGGACTGTACAGGGGATGTGGCAGTAACTCCCAGCCGAGTACCTGTAATGAACAAGTGGTGTTGGTGAATGATGGGGTGTACAGTTCACACAGACAGATCCGTCTCTTCCACAAGTCGATTTTTACGAATCAGGTGTTCAACTTGAATCCAAACCACCTCAGCTGGGATCGTCATTCACGGACGTATGGCCTTGTTTAAGACGTTAGCATCGTACATACAGTATGCTGTACTGCGTCAGTCTCATCACCGTACTGTGCTTGAAGTCTTCTGTTCATCAAGAGTCCCGGTTTCACTTGAACACTCCTTGTTTTTCTTTATATTGCACTGTTGGAGCTGCAGTATTTTTCAGTTTTGTAGTTTTTTTTTCTTTTGGATCATGTTGTGATCTTAACAAGCCTTAACGCTTGGTTTTTACGTCAGTGATGTCACAGCTTAACCAGCAACGGCACAAGCGCGCAGGCCTCGCGAGCTGTTTGTTATCTGTCTCGTACTGTGTGCTGAAAGACGTATCGGTCTCTCAGTTACGCGCCACTTCTGTTCTTTTACACACTCCATGTGAATGCAAAGCAGGAACTCGTCCACTAACTGTCATGTCAGGGATGGTTCCTGTTAACGTTCCGGAACCTCAGTGGACACGAGGTTGACAACTGAAACGGCGACTTTTGAAGACCTGCTCCATTTTTCTGCTTCTGTCGCCGAGCTCAGAGGGTTTTGTGTGCTGGTTTCGCCGTTGGTGCTGAATTAGATCTGTGGTTGTAAATACCATTTCAGTATGGCGGTCAGGAACAAAGCCGGCTAATTATAGCTGCTCTGAGAAACACGAGAGGATGGTGGAGAGTCGTCCCCATAAGCGTCTCTCTCTCTCTCTCTGTCTCTCGTCCCTCTCTCGCTGTCTTTGTCTCAGTAGTTACCTCCACAGGGAGAGGAGCAAAAAAGGTGAAAATTGTCCTTTCCAACTGACCCAGGAGTGGTTTTATGCCTCCATTTCCCAGCTTTAACCTTTATTTAAAAAAAAAAAAGAGAGAGAGAGAGAAAGGAAGTAAGAAAAGAAAAAAAAAGGAGCTGGACCTAGTTAAGGGAGTGTGAGTGAGGCCGAGTCTCAGATTAACCACTCATTATCACTTGCAAGTGGCTTGGAAAGGTTTCTGTGTATCGCTCTCTCTCTCGCACACACTCACACACACACACACTCATGTGATTTGAATGTTAAGGCCAGATTTGGCTCGTTTTCTAAATGTTTTGACTTTTACAGACTATTACAATATGACTAAACAGTGCTGGTTCATCTTTTAGGTATGTCCAACAGAGAGGGGAAGAGACTAATATCCATCCCCACATGTTACCCCCCTACACTTACACACACACACACACACACACACACACATACTCACAAAGACACACACTAGGATTAGAGGTGATTCATATACCCAGTATGAGAGGAAGTTTTTCTACTGTAATTACACGCGGTCCTGACACATGTTTACGCTGGAGTCTGGCAGAGCCGAGCTCGCTCCGTGACAGAGTAGCACTTAAAATTCCTCCCAAAACATTTATCAGCGCATTATTTTTCTCTACGCTCGTCTTTTTTTCTTCTTCTTTTTTTTTCCGGTCACTCACTGTCAGAAACGGTTGGTGAAACAAGGCACGGTGTGTGTGTGTGTGTGTGTGTGTGTGTGTGTGTGTGTATATGGCTCTTCCTTCTGAGTGGACAGGAAGCAAGACAGGGAAGATGGAAGGCCCTTTCTCTTTACCTGGATATATAGTGAAGAAAATAAAAAAGGTCATCAGGTTCGTATGGCAGGATGTTAACCTGCGGTAGGGTAGAAGGTAAAACATCCTACTATAATGTTTACATGATGTATGTGGTGATGTTTATGTTCACCGGACAAAGAAGGCAGTGATTTTAAAAAGAAATTTGTATCAAAAAGTAAAAATAAATGGCATATATACAATAATAATAATAATAATAATAATAATATAAAAAATTATATCACTAACAACAACAATAATAATAATAATACTTATTTCTACTACTACTACTACTAATTATTATTATATTAATTATTATTATA
>JAOTQY010000003.1:2034719-2047397 GCA_026413445.1 Dolichallabes microphthalmus
AGTTCTTTCTGTAAATATAAAATACAGACCTTTCCTCATGTTATTTCGATTCGCCACATTTCCTTTTTTGTTTTACTACCAGTGTAATCATTGGACATTTCAAGTGTTGCAACGTAAATATTTAAGTTTATAGGTTAATAAATGAAAGCCAGGAGCTGTAAGGCTTTTAGGAATTAAATGAGTCTGTTTGTTTTTACACTCTAAGTACCGTAAAGGCGTCTTATGCATTTGTTTCGCGCTATTTTAAAGACGAAGAGTCGGAAAAGCACATTCACTGGAATTTGTATTCTTTTAAGTATCGAGCATAACGGGCGGTTTTAAACCCACCCGATCGCGCTCTCGTCTGCGCAGGTATCTGATAAAGTCGTGGTTACTATCGAGTGGGACTCGCCGTCGGTTCTTGGAAGTGTGTCAAGCGCTTTCAAAGCTTGAAAAATCCTCCTTGGCCTACTCGTGGCAGAGAATTCCCAATTTTCAACTTAACTTTTAAATCATTAAACACGATGAAGCCGTCTCCACAAAGTCAGGGCTTTATGTACGAAAGTCAAATGCCATCTGCCATCTCCTATCAGAGGCAACAGCCATCAGAGCGGGGTTACGAAGGCAGAACAGGAAAAGCCATTAACTGCCAATCACTGCATCGATCGACAAGCCAGAGCACCACTACCGTCCACCACACCGCCCCCCCCCTCGACACACACACACATACACACCCTTTCCCTCTATTTACTCCCTTATGCATGTTAACATCCTTACATCCTACAGGATGCCTGCCTGATGATGTCAGAGTCTCGAGATTAGAGCTGAAATCCTTCCACGCGTCGAGTGCAGCTCTAACTACACTTTAAGTAAACTTTCATGGTCCGTGTTCACATCGCGTCAACAGTTCCTGTATGTCGACTCCGTGCTTGTTTCCTCTACTTTGTAAATAAAAAAAAAAACAACAACCAAAAAAAAATACGCAAAAACTAATAGAGTTGTGAAGGACAAAGGAAAAGATGGCAATTGATCCACCACCGCCCCCCCCCCCACTCCTCTCCCCGCCCCCACTATTTTAAACTGCATCGTTAGGACCAAGGAGTCATTAAAAGAATATATACCTACTTCCCGGCTTAATAGGGACGTTGTATATCAGAACAAGATCAGGAGCGGAGGTCAGGGCTGGGGGGAGCAATTAAAGACGACGGATCCGTCCCATTGTGCGCGCTTCAGGCGGGAACAGCAAGGTGGGCAGAGATGGTAACAGAAGCCGATCCCTATCGAACGCGGGCCTTTTATTAATTTATGGGATCCTGGTTAGGACGTCGCACTAAGCTTTGAGATATAGCAGGTTGTTTAACTATGTGTGGTTAACACACAGTTAGGATGTTATGACCGTAGTCATTATTCCGGGATGAGCTACACATTGAGGCCCTCTCCCCATGACTATGTTGCATGGTGATAAATGTGGCCTGTTGCCTTTTACTCCCAAGCCCCGATGCCATGGTGGCCTCATCGACTGGTTGGTGGGGGAGATACGGAGGATTAGACGGAGCCGTAGCGGGAGAGCAGGGGAGAAAAAGCCGGACGGAGATACAATCCAGACCAGACATTCATCCCCCGTCCAATATCTCTTGTCCAACTCGTAAATATTTGTGTGGCTGATTTATAAACAGCTCCGACTTAAGCCGAGATCAAAGCGAGCTGTATCGGTTATAGAAAATCTTCTTGCCGCATTTCCCTACATGTTGTGCTTACGCCTATTAAAAACCGGGCCATATATTACGAGCCATATTGGCAGAGTGCTTCAGCTGTGGCTCCGAGTCTCTTAGGACACAGAGGAACGACTCTGATAGCTTAAACACTGGGCACTTATATACAGTTACGTAAGTGCTTTCGGACCTTCTGAAGTCTTATGTATGGATGTGATATGGAGGATCAGGAGCCAGCAAGTCGCGTTCAGGAAGATATCGCTGCACAGCTGCACGAAAGCCAGGCTAGGAATAGAAGACTCGGAGGATGAAGACGCGCTCATTTATTTATTTATTTATTTATTTTTTATCCGCAAACTCTTTGTACTTTCTGCATTAGCAAAGCAGAGCAAGTGTTTGGGTCTCTGGCAGCTGTCTCTGGTCTAGTCTAAGTACAAGAGACCAAGCTGGCAGATGCAAGGGATCCAGCTGAAATGCTGATCCATGTGGGAAACCCGGGACTACAGGGAGGCGGAAAAAAGAGCTCCGTGCTCCTATCGATAGCGGCTTGCTTTTGTATTACAAAAAGCAACATAAACGAGGGATCCGTCACTAGTACTAGTACTAAGAGTGACAGAATTTGGAGAGGTCGTGCTAAACATCTTGTCCTATCTGGATTATCATGTACATTAATTTATACAATAGTTAGCTCCAACTGAGCCATCTGATTGCGCAACAAGCATTCCACGAGTCGTGATAACAGCACGGTAACATCGGCCCAGGATTTCTAATAATCGTTAATTACACTAATTATAAGTCGCAGCATGGGTGAAAGTGGGTCTGTACAGTCGGCAATACTGAGGAGAGTGTAGCTGCCTGCCAAAACCCGAAGCATCAGGGCTAATTGTTTTATGCTTCCAAACGTCTTAAGCAAGGCTGCATCCCCAATCCCACTCTATCCCCTGATTGGGGGCATCTACTAAGTATGTGAAACAAAGGATAGTACACACTAGCTTACCATTTAAGTCTATTTGTGATTTAAAGCCAGAACCAGAACCCAAAAGTTAGCTGATCTGCTAAAGCGGAATAAGAATAACTCAAATGAGTTTCCCAGGAGTGTCCACCACCTCCATGGTTTATTCTCCTCCCCTTTTGACTATATAACACCTGTAAGATTTTTAAAAACCTCTTTCACCCCATTAATTACACTAGCTATGATGCCTCCAGCGCTGGCTGTGCCTACGACGTCATCACAGCCGTGCTGATATCCAGCACAACAGCATGAGTATGAAATTGCTTAAATATATTTAAAGGATTGTCTCGTCTTTTAGTCTATGGTGCTGCAAAGTCAAGGCATGTGTTCATAGTGTGTAGACTGTGCTGCCTCACAGCTCCATGGTTTTGACATGGAGTGACACTTTTGGAGTTTCCACTGGGCTGTCCAGTTTGTTTCTTCTAAATTGCCCTAGGTTGTGAATGTCCGATTCAGAGGATCTTCCTACCTCATATCCAGCGCTCCTGGGACAGGCTCCAAATCCACCAAAGATTAATGAACTTGTACTGACAAATTAGCTCTTTTCATGAAGCAACTCTTCTCAGGTGACATCAGAAACCAAACCGACGGTTCCCTATCTGTCTTAAATTTAAGCGAGTTTTGAAACTTGCCCCAGGCCATGAGCATCAAGGTGAGCGTTCGGGTTCTGTCTGGCTGGGTCAGCAGGTGAGCGGCTCTCGGCAGGTCGACAGAGCAGAGCAGTTTGTTATGCGCCCGCTTCAAAGACCAAGCGCCACCAGCTCCACCCTCCCCATCAGAGATCTGACGTGGACCGAGGCAGCCACAGCTTTGGTCTGGCAAGGGGTTACTGAATTATTACTGATGCTTTCGGGGGGTAACTGTCCGACCACAGGCCTGGAAAGAATTAATCATTTATTTGATTGTCTGCATGTGCTGATTAATCAATTTGAAGGAGATCTGTAGGATTAACTACCCTATTATTCCCTTGTAAGAACAGATAAGAGAAAGGCTTTAAAATATCATGTTCCATTTATCATTTATTTTTAGTCCCCTTGCTGATGAGGGTGAAATAAAAACTGTGGAAGCTAAAGGGAACAGGTCGGGCTGAAGGGAAGTGGGAAAGAGAGGAGTGGAATGTGAAAGAGGGAGAAAAAGAGAGGATGGATGCTTTAGATCCTTAAACCAGGATGAAGCAGAACATTTACAAACGAGTACTTTGGAGAAGGTGCAGCGTTTTTTAGGGAGATCATGATCAGGCTTTTGATTTGCTGAAATGATAACGAACAGGCAGAGACCGAGCAAGTGGAGACAACAGGAAGTGGGGGTAGGGACTTGACTGAGAGAGAGAGAGAGAGAGAGAGAGAGAGAGAGAGAGCGGTAGCGGTGACACCAGTAGATTCTTCTCATTAGTTCCATCTCAGGTGAGTGAGTTTTTACCTGCTTGCGGCTCTGCATGATCGAACAATACTACTCGTTGGTTCCCGGGTGCCACGCCCTTGCCAGCTCTGCTCTATAAATTCACTATCCGCTGTCTGGTTAATGTGTTATGTCATGCGGTAATTCCTTTGATTCCGACATACCTCCGTTTGTAAATACATCCAGTTCTCAAAGAGCTGTGGTTACTTTTACAGGCATGGCGCCCCCGGCACTTGGAGAAGAAGACAGGGGCGAGAGAGAGAGAGAGAGAGAGAGAGAATAAGAGAGGGCAAGAGTAAAAAGTAGGAGAGAGGAAACACAGGAGCTGGTTGCAAACCGTACATACTCATCCTGCGGTTTCTGCGCCAAACCTTTAGCCTCCCGCAGAACTCTGAGCCGAACAAAGAGTGCTGAGCACACGCTGCCTCAATTACGTCCTTTCCAGCACAGTCTGCTTATTCTTACACTTTCCTCTTTGTGTATTTCCGAGGGTTGTCGAATTGCACGTCATATTCCTTAAGCCGTTTATAGCTGTAGAACGTCCGTCAAACAAGTCAGCTCTTGTAATCGTATGTTAGTGGGAAACTACAAATGTACCGAGCGATGCAGCCGTGGCCTCCTCCAGACAGACGCTAACTAGGAAAGCTGAGAATAAGACGGCACAAATAACAAAGCGTAAACGTCTTGTTTTGTAATGTAAGGAAAAACAATGCAGACACTTCATTATAACACTTACATGTTATAGTTTTTTTTTTCGTCAGATACGTGTTTTAGTCGGATTTGGTAGGATTTCGGGCAAACTGGGGATTTCCTTCAATAATTCCTTTTAACATGCGACACATCGCTGGCGACTTTTCCTGTAGCCAAACATTCAAATATTGCTTTAGAGTTAAGGAATTCGTCCAGGTTTGAAAATTCAAATGAACAATTTTGGAATTTGTTGGTCGGAATGACCTCATTTTTTTTTTTACTTTGGCGTGTTCGAAAGACGAAGTTGGAAACTAGACCAACTCCGTCTAGTCATGCTAGGCGGCTAATTGAATGGAGTGAATGATGTGGTCAGTTTGCTACCATCTACAAATTTGTTTATAAGTTTACAAATCTATTTTCCCCGGGACCCTGACTTTTGCGT
The DNA here is from genome assembly GCA_026413445.1 of Dolichallabes microphthalmus. Taxonomy (NCBI): domain Eukaryota; kingdom Metazoa; phylum Chordata; class Actinopteri; order Siluriformes; family Clariidae; genus Dolichallabes; species Dolichallabes microphthalmus. The sequence continues at coordinate 2,039,953 of JAOTQY010000003.1, forward strand.
TCCACTCCGTTCCCCTTATACCCCTATATCACCTATGCGGTTTCGCGCGGTGGCCGTAAATACGAGTTTTTGCCGTTGTGAGTACGTTTCCATCTTTCCGCGCGAAAATGTTACATTTTTTTGCCGGGCCTCGCGGAAGTTTGCGGACCTTGCCGAACTTCACGGAACGTCAGCGGACCGTCGGCGGGCAATCGCGGCAACTCACGCTGCCCGACACCGCATCTCACCGTGAGTCAAACCGCACAGGTGAGATAGGGGTATAAAACTGAGACAGTATAAGTATGATTTCCTTTCATTCTTTAGAATTAAACTGGCAGGAAGCAAACTATGGAAGAACGTTCATGCATGTCCTGACCTCTCTCGTTCTATCACTACTTCATCAAGTGAGCTGACTACACCGTTCCCTTTTTAACACGTTAATATCAATCTAGTAAAAATGCAGCTGAATGCATTCTAATAAACAGCATGTTTCCCCTTACATTAAAAGATGCACAAAGCTTTGCATTTCAGGCCGTTGTCGATGTGCCCAGTATTAAATGTCCTCAAATGGGCCCCAGCACCACGACCTCCACGATGACACGGCAACTAATGGTGTGAGCCGGTTATTTTAGGAAGCTCTTGTGCTCGGCTAGCAGAGTTCATTCTTTCAAAGGGGCCTGGAAAGCACGCCGTGACTAAAGTAATGGATCTGCCTCCAATTAGCCTGTGCCGTGTTTGATTTTTGTGATGACGACCATATCTCAGCTGTAATTATGCCGCACTTGGAATGATGAGGGTTTAGGTTATTGATCCGCCATCGATCCCGCTGATCAATGAGCACTTTGTTTCTTTCTTTCTTTCTTTCTTTCTTTTCTTTTTTTTTATTTTTATGGAAAGCCGCGTACTGGTTGTTTTTTTAAGCGACTAATGAGCAGCCGGTGCAGAATTACTCTATAAAGCGGCGTGTTTGCCGACTCGGTGCGGGCCGCGAGGCGAGGGAGTCGGAGGGGTGAGCTTTGCCCAGAGAGATCCACTTTTTAACACAAGTGCACAAGCTCCACTGGGCATCAGCTCGAGACCTGAGCTCGGTAAAAAGAACCCATTTCAAATTCAAGTCTTGCTGAAGGGCAAGACAGGCGAGCCTTCAGGGCAAGTTTGTGTGTGTGTGTGTGTGTGTATGTGTTTTTTTTTCCTTCTTCTAAATACAGAATCCAGTCTTCTTTCCAAAATATAAAAATATAAAATATAAAAACTCTTAACTCTTAAATATAAAAACTGACGTTAACAGTTTCACCCATTAAGAATAATTCTTTCCAGTAATATTTGTTTTGCGTAATGTTTCTCAGGTGCCTATTAATTTGTGACGTCTCATGTTGGAAATTTTGAGACAAAATCAGTTTTTTCTACATACTGTATGTCTTTCGCTCTTTATGTATCATTAATGTCTGTCTCTTTAGTTAAGTTGTTGGGATTATGCCATAGAACCGGCTACAAAAAAACTTAAACTAAGAAAATCAGTGGGATGAAAAATGAGCGAAATTTGGCGTTACATATTGTTTAGCAGTTATAAAAAAAGTAATTCCTCCCTTTTCTGTTTCTTTTCATATTAATAAGGCGCATGAGAACTGTTGCCCAGAAACAGTAAAAAACAACAACAACAACAACAACACATTGCAGAAAACATGCACTAACACTGGAGACTCCTTCTACAGTATGAATGTAAACCCCAACATACTGTAAAAAAAACTCACAATTTTGTGAATGAGCGTTTACTATAGAAATGGTGACGTATTTCAATGCATGTATTAATAGATTTAAATTATAACACATACTGCTGTAATTTAGAGCTCTTATGAAACACCCGACCAATCAGAGTCACCATTTAAGCAGATGTGTGTGTCTGTGTGTGTGTGTGTGTGTGTGTGTGTGTGTGTGTGTTAAGGCTCCTTATTAGTGTCTCTATTATTTTTAGAAGTGGAAACAGTCAGTCTCTAAAACCCCTGACATTCCACGTATCAACATGCGAACATGCAAATCCACTCATTTTATCCTGGCAGCATGTCCGCCCCCACCTCTCTGCCACCTCAGTAATCTACATGTTAACAAGCGGCGCACTCCAGGACCCTGTTGCCCTTCTGTTGGCACAGCGAAACAAATAAAAGATGGGCTGGTTTAAGCCCAGTTTAAATATTTACGATGGCACAGAAACGTGCTTCTGGCTTCTCGTTAGGAAGGAGAAAAGGGGGTCGGACCTGGCAAGTCGAAAGCTTCCTCGTCGGATACACCACGCATTTCAAGTTTAGTTCGGGCTTTGTGAATTTTATATACATAAAAAAAGAAGAAGAAGAACGAGGAGGAACAGAATTCTTAGAACAGATCGCCCGCCTCATTGCCTAGCCCGAAGCAGCAACCAATTATGTGGTAATGAAATATTTACGCAACCAAACAGGGGAACGCCAGAGGTGAATGCGAGATAATACGCACCCAAGAAGGCCTCCTCTTCCTTTTTTTTTTTGATTCATCCTGACTGAGGATGAAGAGATCGGTGAAAAAAAAAAAACAACCCTCTCCAAAAACCAAATTTTCCTAAGGAGTAACCCTTCATGCAGAATTTATTAACCCCCGATCCTTCGACTTTGCTGACTCGGCGTGCAGGTTTGCGTCCTCCGGAGCAGATGTCATGTGTTTCGTCACAAAAGCAGCTCCCATGAGCAGTGCAGCGAAAGAGAAAGTGCGAGATGTTTGTTGTCAGAGACTAATGACATTTTTGGTAATGTTCCCTCGCTAAATAAAATTTTCCCTGGTCGTATTAATCATCATCAAAGTGCAGTTTGTCTTGAAGCCCCCCTCTCACGGCTACCGCACGCTCGTCAGTCCCTTTCGTCCTCCCCTTTCCCTGTGGCATTCCCAACCCCCTTTTGCTCCCACGATGCCAAGCTGCAGTTGTCCCAGAGCCAAGTGACTGACTATGAGTAATATCCGATATTGTTAATTTGTTCGAATTAAACATCAGCCTGTTGCAAGTTCGAGTACACGTGTGAGAAAACTGTTTACGTTTATCTTTCCTAACGTCTCGGAAAGACACGACCTGAACTTGGCCTTTAAGGCTCTTATAAGTCTTGCGTCAAATCTCCGTGAGAGTTTGGCTTCCTTACTGATAAGCTGCTTGTCGTAGCCATAACATTATGCGCTGTTTAATCAAAACCTCAGCTGACTTGACGAGTTCTGTGTGTTCTCCTAAAAACCACTGAGACATCTGTCGGGATCGGCGCTCCTCCTGCGACGGGACTGCTTCGAAACGGCGTCTCCTTAATGCCCGGCATTTACTCAGACAAATATAAAACGCTATTAAACACTCTGCGGGTATCCGACCGACTCTCGATTGATCGTGTCTGTCTCCTGTCTGCCTGCCACGAGATGTGTATGCTGCATTCCTTCGCTCTCCCGTTAATTACCCCCAGCGTCTTCATCCCAAATGGAAGGTTGCGTCCGGAGGCATGGTTGAGGGAGGAGAAGCGGAGGGAGAAGCAGGTCCTGAACCGCCCTCTTAACCTTCCAGATGGCACAGGACGGCTGCAGATGTCTGCGGACGGTCGGAACAGCTGCATCGGCGGCGTCCGATGCTTCGGCACAGCTGTCGCCTCCTGCAGGCTAAGTTATTGAACTGCGGGGCTCTGGCGCTGTGGGGCTACATTCATAAAACCACCATGAGTCTAAGCTGTTAATTAGCCGCTCGGAGCGACGTCTAGCGAATTTGTTTTCCTTCTGCACTTCCTGGTTTCCCCGGTATGGTTTCAAAGTCACCTGAGGTTCCGCTCATTAAAGAAGAGATGGCTGTGATTAGCGCTTCGCGTTCTGCTTATTCAGATGCGCCTGATGAATGAGGGCGCGGCCTTGTTAGTCCTCACAAGCACCCGTCTTCACAAACTCACTTACCGATCTGTGAAGGTGTTGATCAGATGATCTAGCGTTATCGTTGAGGAGCTTGAAGGCATTATTGGTGGAAGCATTACCTAGCCCTTGTTTTGCCCCGGTGTGTGCGAGAAGGTAGTATTTAACTTCTTGTCACTACGCCCTCCCCTTCGCTGCAAAACCTGTTACTCACGACACCCTGAGAAACGCACACAAACGACCCCGTACATAATGAACACGGGCCAAATGACTGCTGGCATTGATTGCCTTCTCGCTGCAATTATGTTCCTATTGTTTACTTTCCAGCAGCCTATTTATTCCAAAGGAATTCAATAATTATTGTTTTATTTAGTGCTAAAGTGAGGTAGAGTGGTGCAGGCTGCTGCTACAAGGAAGGAGGACGGACCGTCTCCGCTGTCTCTCTTCTACCTCTTTTTTCATTTCCTCCCTCACCTTCGTGTGCGTGCGATTACAGATAGCCATCTGTCCGAAAAACTGATCTATGACTGAGAAATTCCAGGAAAGAGGAATGAATCACGTCAACCTTTTCCCTCACAGGTAAACAAGGCCCGGTGCGAACGAGGAGACAGCGTAACTAGATTGCATGATGAGAGCTCAGGGGATACGGAGGGCTTATGAAAGGGAAGGGAGGTGAGAAAGCGGTAGGTACGTCCCCGTTCCCCCCCCCCCCCTCCACCCCCGGCTGCAGCACTAGGTCCGGGCATGTCGCCGCTCCCGGTGGCTAATTTGAAGCAGCCGCATGAGTTTGGCATCCAGTGCAGAGTGCTGCGGTTACGGCTAGAGAGGAAGAGTAAGGGAACAAAAAACGAGGAACGTGCTGAACCTTCCCTTTGAGATATGACACTGAGAGCTGCTTATTACTTGAATTACTGCCTATTATTCGAATGTTTTTGTCTCCGCGCGCTGACCTCATGGGCTAATCTTCCAGCCATGACATCACCAGGCCCTGGTTCCATCAAAAGCAAAATATGTCTCAGAAACGAGGTGCTTTAAACAGCATTATGGCTAAAGAAGCTGTGATATCACAGGATATATGGCTTCGGGTTCTGCTAATTGTTAGCAGGTTGTTGGTTTTGCTCTGGACTCTTCATCATTTACAGTAGACTTGCACCAGATAGAGGAAATCGGTAGGATTGGATAGAATTGAATAAAATGGGACAGGATCATGTGTGTGTGTGTGTGTGTGTTGGTGGAAAGTACCCGGCATCACCACTTAGTGCAGAGAATCATTGGGCTAATTACAAAGCAATACACATCCCAGACACTCTCTGTCTCCAGCTCAGTGGGAATTGGGCAGCTCTGGGAGAAATTGATAGCTATTTAGCCACTTTGGCCACTAGATAGTCATCTGTTTTCATGCATTAATTTTATATTAACAGCACTGCCAGTGGAAATTGACGTAGGATCCGAAAGCATGCGCGCGTCATGCGGCTGGTGTTCCCATCACAAACAGCTCGCGCACACACACACACACACACACACACACATATTGTGGTCAGTATTGCTTGCCTGGTGCTGGAGGGATTTCTTCAGCCGGACGTTTGCGCGGTAAGTGCACCGTGCACCTCCGCGCTGCTGCTTGACGCGCGCGCTCCAGAAGTCGAAGTGGCGCTCGGTGTGAAAGGTGACATTTTTTACAGCCCATTAAAGTGGATGCTAATGTAGAGCGGGGCACAGCAGCAGGTAGGTGTGGAAACCGATACCTGCGGATAATGCACGTGGAGCCGGGGTTGAGTTGCAGTGAAGTGGATGAGGTGGCGCCCACGGCTTACCTACACGAACACGGAAGCCTGATTCATCCGCCGGTTGTGAGTGCGTGCGTGTGTGTGTGTGTGTGTGTGTGTGTGTCACACATTGCTTTGTATGTGTGCGCTTTTGAAAGTGAAAGAATAGCCCAGGTAACAGCGAGGTGTAAAGCTTTTACACATTTTCTTCAAGTATGTTAGATTTAATCGTGGATAAACCACTTTTATTTTATTATTTTAAAGCATTACTTTAAGGCAAAATGTGAAACCTGTCAATTCAGGCCGAAAGTTTTTCAATTCGACGACAAAATGACAAGAGCGCGATGTAAACGCAGTCATTAGCATACTGTAGGTAGGTAGCTAGAAGACTAGAATTTGTAGGAAAGAAGGTGTGTAAGGATAAAAGAGATCTGAACATGAAAAGCTAACGGATGCAACAAATATGACATGCTAGTTACTCTTGTCGCTAGCTTGCAATCATTAGTGAACTAGCTAAATGTTCGACCAGGCTATACCAGGAGACTTAGTGCACAAGGCGGGGTACACCCTGGACTGGTGCCAATCAACCACAGGGCACACACACACACACACACACACACACACACACTCACACTACAGGCAATTTGGGAACGGCGATTAGCCTAATCCGCATGTATTTGGACTGTGGCTGGAAACCAGAACATGCAATCTCCGTGCACACAGACCCTGAGGTGGGACTCGAACCCGGTGATCGAATAGTGTACGATTTTTCCGGCACGGATCGACGGGGCGATAGATAAAGCGAAGCAAAAGTAAGCACTCCCATAAGCATGTGTGTATACCGTTTTAAAAAATAACCGCGCATTAAGGGGTCATAAATCTGAAATCTCTAAATGTTGGCATCACTGCATTGCAAGCTGACACTGGCTCCTGGGGGCCCGAACATGGCTGCTAATCGGTCTTGATGGAGGGGCGCGCACTCCGTACACGCTTGTACACCACCACTACCACCGGCAGCAGCACCTCCACCCCCCTGATCTCTGCTCTGCAAACATGACTTTTTCATTAAGTCTCTGAATTCCTGCACTCCAGTTGGAGGTGATTTATCAGCACCGAGTTTTATTTCAGGATCTTAGGAAACAGACACACACACACACTAAGACCATCTCTCTCTTGCATTATTGTGTTTCACTTCTAGGCCTAGGAATGTGTGTGTGTGTGTGTGTGTGTGTGTGTGTGTGTTTAGGGTAGGATGGAAGATTACAATTAGATAACATGTTCAGAGGTCAGTCATGTGGGTAGCTTTAGATGCAGTATGTGTGTGTGTGAGTGTGTGTGTATGTAGGTCCACTCTAGGGATGTGTACAATGAGTACTATTAAGGCATCTAATGTCTTATGGGAACTCTATGGTGACCATCCGAGACATTGGGTTCCTCGTCACACTTTCCTTTCCTGTCGTCCTGAAAAAAGACTTCCAGACTTCCTTGCGATTCGAACACGTCCTGGAATTGTTAGAAATCCGAAATCCAATCAGGTGGTGTTGGTATTTTGGAGCAGGCGGGGGGTATATATAGTATATATATATATATATATACTCGTAGCCTGTTCTTCAATGTCTTCGAAGCCAGCCTTGAAGTTTCAGGGTCATCTATTTTACTTTGTTTGTTTTTTGTCTTTTGTTTCTTCGTTTATTTGTTCTTGCCTCATATGTGGTTAAGGATTTCCGATCCTCATTTCATTCATTCATTCATTTTCTGTACCGCTTTATCCTTATATACAGGGTCGCGGGGGCCTGGAGCCTATCCCAG
>JAOTQY010000003.1:2107749-2121110 GCA_026413445.1 Dolichallabes microphthalmus
AAACCGGAGTACCCGGAGGAAACCCACCAAGCACGGGGAGAACATGCAAGCTCCATGCACACAGAGACGGGAATCGAACCCGGACCCTGGAGGTGCAGGGCGACAGTGCTAACCACTACACCACCGTGCCGTCGATTAAAGGTTATGTAAAGGTGTTTACATTTTTGTTTTTTTTAATAGTATTGCGTAATCCCTCTCCTGATACTCATAACCTCCTGACCTGACCAGGTATAAACTGTAACAATGTTCCTTTTATTCACATGACCGTACGCCTGTGAGTGAGATCTTGTCCTTCTATTTCTGCACCGTTTATTTCCCTGCACTTGAGTTGTTCGCCGTACCCTAGTAGGTTCACTATTCTAGGGCAAAAGTCTTCTTCTTTCAAGCCCAGAACCCTGTGTAGACTGGTATGAAAGGGAAGAGCAGAGCTTTTGTCTATCTGCTTTGTAAGAAAAGCCGTGCGTTTACTACACACAAGGCCCACTGTGGAGAAGGCGTGAGGGGCCGAGGAGCCCGGCCCTGGCAGCGTGACTCACCGCCTCTTAACCAGCCGCGCCTTAACAACCAGTGTCTCGTCTCCTTCCCTCTCATTGATGACATTTTGAAAGTGTTAATTGCGACCCGCAGGCTTCCTGTTGACTCGTTGCAAGTCAGATTCGATAGGGTGAGAGGTTCGTGATCGGCCGGGGCGATCCTCTGCCCAAGCGGTTGTACCGACATGCCTATTGTCTTCGTCAGTCGATACAGAGAGAAAGAAAATCTCTGCTTTCTCGTTCCTTCTGTTAAGAGTTATTCAGAACAAGCGGATCATTAATATGGACAAATTAATGGAATTGATTCCTCCCCCCCCATTAAAATAAATAAATAAATAAATAAATAAATAAATAAAACTGCCAGCACCCTTCCCGATGTGAAAGAAAAGACGAGAACACATATATGCAAGCAATATGGCATGAATAATAGTTATTTAAATCAAATGACAGGGGGAAAAAAAAAAAAAAGATTTTTCAAAGAGGAACCGTGGAGGGGTACAAACTTTTGCATAGCTGGGAAAAAAAAATTATTGTTTCTTAGAAGCGGACATTTTTTAATGTATTTTGTGTAGATGGAGAACGGCCTACAAAGTGGCATTTACATAAAGCTTATAAAATATTGTAGGTAAAAAAAAAATTTAAATAAATAAATACATAAAGCTTTGTAATCCACTTCTTCTTGAAGCAACTCATCTTCACCACCTAGTGCATCCAGGTGCATCACGAGTCTACGGTGGAGCGTTATTGCAGAGCTGATGGAGGATGCAACAGCTCTATTTTTCCATATTTGCCGCGGAGAAATAATTATGTTTATATTTGTCTGCGGCGCGGAATCGCTCGCTCGCCGATCGCTCAAAGCAAGGGTGCCTCTGAATGCCGTTACGCCGTCTCTACTCACCAGCCAGGAAAACAAATGATGAAGACGTTATTAGGGCCAGGTAGCAATATTTTTTCTTTTATAGAGATGATAATGCATCGGTCTCCCTACACGAGTGGCACGTAGTTAAAACACGTTGGCGCAATACAATGCACATTAAAAGCAGCATCTCGGGTTCTTTCTCTTTTTTTTCTTTTTTTTTTTTATTACTGAAAGGAGAGTAAAGCTACTTCCATCCCCTCATGTCAGACAGGAGGTCTTAATGAATTCGGAAATAGGTGACTCATTTCTTGCAGACAGTGCATAAAAATGCATGCAGGGCTCTCTCTTTATTTGTCTGCTCTTCACTCTCTCGCTGTCTCTAAATCCCTCCCTCCCTCTTCCGCCTGTGTATCATTTTCTGTCTGTCTTAGATAGGGATAATGAAAATAATTGTGCTTCATTAATTCTCGGTCTGGCTCAGATGATAGCCATTTGGAACCGTGTTTTTGCGAATTAGACAGTCCAAATTAAAAAATGACCTTGGGATACTGGCTGTGCTGGGCTCTCGTGGTTTAATGAAGCACTTGTCTAGAAACAGTCCACTTTGTAATGTAAATCAGTGCAGTGTTTTGCTTCACAACTCTCCGTACTGGTCACATTAATTTACACCTTTCAGTTTGGAACGAGAGTGTGTTTAAAAAAGGGGGGGGGTTTTAGAAGAAGAATGAAAAATCAAATTTCTCTTCCAGCACGAATCTGCGTGTGCACTAATCAGATTTTAATAGATAGAGCTGTCTTAACGGTTCCACTTAACCTCAAGACCGGTGAAGTAACTGCTTGAGGACTGTGTCCTTCATACAGTCAGGTGCTGCACGATGAGTGTGCATGGTAATGATTTATATTTTAGAGAAGCGCTGGAGCACTTGATATTCTCTGCGTATCATAAAGCCTGGCTATGAACTCATGTACTCATTAGTGGATAGAAGAAAAACACACACACACAAATCCACAAAACAGGAGGAAAGAATAGATTTTGAATTTTAGTATGCGTTATTCACCCAGATATATATATATATATATATAAAAAGGACACAAGGTCCAGGTGGTGGGATGAAAAGAGAAAGCAAGATTGAGACACAGGGACATAAACATAGAATGAAAGTAGGAATTAGACATGGAAGAGCGAGGAGAGGAAGAGGAGGGGGGGAAGGGGGAGGAATAAGGAATTGAAATGCTGCCCGGGTAGAAAGGCTGATTGTTCTGTTAATTGAAGGAAGGTGAAGCAGACAGTGCTCCATCTCCCAGCCCTTTTTCCAATCTCAGTCACTGATTGTTGTTAAATAGGAGCTGGTTAATGAGTGATTTTGATGAATTGTTATCTTTTTTTTTTTTCCCCCCCCTTCTGGAAGATGGAGAGAGGAATAGAAAGACACAAAAAAGAGGTATCGAGACACAACAGAAGCAGGGAAGCTGTTCAGAAAGACAGGGAATTTCTTTGTACTTTGTGCTCTGCGCTTTTCTCTGGAATGTGATATACTTTTATGAGGAGAAGGAATTATTTAATTAGGCTCCTAATAAGCTTTTCAGCTGGCCAAGGTAGACTTCTTGGCCCCATCACACTAATTGGCTGCAGCAGAACTTTCCTAGAGTTTGACAAACATCATCTGTGATCAAAGTGCAAATCCTTGGAATGGCAAATAAAGTAAGAAGATTAATAACATGATTACTTTTGTGGAAGGAAACCTTTCGTTGGAGGGAAGGGGAAAAAAAAAAACCTTTATATTCGTGTGTGTTTAATAAGTAATTACACAAAATCGAACATTTTTTTTTCTGAGATGTTCGGAAATGATCAAACAGTTATTCAAGTTGTCCTGCATTGCAGATCACTGGCTGTTTGAAAAAGATTTTAATTAACACGTTGCACACTGTGTGTTTTATTTTCCAGGTGGCAACATCAGAGGTACTGCCAGCGAGCATGTTCATACCAGTCCCTGGACCAGAAAAAGATTCTCAAAACACACCCCAATCCTTGCCTAACTCAACCTCTGAAGACACAAAGAAACAAACAGGTGTGAACGTTGGTTACTTTTTGGAATATGTGATTTCTGTAAAACAATTTATATAAAAAAAAAAAAAACCTATTAAAAACCTTTCTTTATCCTAACAGTATAATTTATTATTTATTTATTATTGTATCTGATTGTAGATGCTACAGATGTTGAAGCCGACAAAGGAATTCCTCTGGTCTCAGACGTAATCGAATCCCGCAAGTCACCTCTTGAAGATCAGCATCCTGCAAGAGACGACACTACAGGGTTCCTCTGCTGGAAAAAGGGCTGCAATCAAGTATTCAAATCCTCCAGTGCGCTCCAGATACACTTCAACGAGGTCCATAACAAACGGCCACAACTCCCTGTCTCTGACCGTCACGTTTACAAGTACCGTTGCAACCAGTGCAGTTTGGCATTCAAGACAATTGAGAAGTTGCAGTTGCATTCGCAATACCATGTCATCAGAGCAGCTACCATGTGTTGTCTCTGCCAGCGGAGTTTCAGGACACTACAGGCCTTGAAAAAACACTTGGAGTCCAGTCACCTTGAACTGAGTGAAGCTGATATTCAGCAGCTCTATGGAGGCTTACTAATGAATGGAGACCTCATGGTTATTGGCGACCCTTCACTTGGAGAGGACCAAGGTGGTCTCATTGAAGACGAGAAAGAGGGAGAGGACAGTGATCCCGAGGAGAAACAGAGTCCAACTGGCAGTGACTCTGGATCATTACAAGAGGATTCTGGATCTGAGCCCAAGCGAGCGCTGCCTTTTAGGAAAGGTCCCAATTTCACCATGGAGAAATTCTTAGATCCTTCTCGTCCATTTAAGTGTACGGTCTGCAAAGAGTCTTTTACCCAAAAGAATATTCTCCTGGTACATTATAATTCTGTGTCACACTTACATAAGGTCAAAAGGGCTTTGCAGGAATCCACTACAGGTCAACCCGAACCAACCAGTAGTCCTGATAATAAGCCCTTCAAATGCAGCACTTGCAACGTCGCATACAGCCAGAGCTCTACACTGGAGATTCATATGCGCTCTGTCCTGCACCAGACCAAAGCCAGGGCAGCCAAACTTGAAGCAGCAGGTGGAGGTTCCACTTCTGTCAGCAGTGGAGGTTTAAGTGGAGGCACTTCAAATAGCACTTCTACTCCCAGCCCTATTGCGTCAACTAACTCAACGACCAGTTCTAGCAACAATAGCTGCTCTCCAGCTGGGGTTCAGACAGCACAGAGCATCCTGGGTGGAAACCAGTTAAGTCAGTCTCAGAACCTTGAGGCCGTGTCTAACTCAACTTCTCATCCTCCTCCTTCTGAGAACCATGATGTTAAAAAAAAGAAATTTGCAGACATGCTGTCCTCAAGAGGTCACCAGCAGCTCCAACAGCAGCAGTTGGCACAGGCTCAAGCACAAGCCCAGGCCCAACTTCAGCAAGAGCTCCAACAGCAAGCTGCCCTCATTCAGTCCCAGCTGTTTAACCCACTACTCCAGCACTTCCCAATGACAGCAGATGCACTTTTGCCCCTTCAGCAGCAACAGCTTTTATTTCCTTTTTATATCCCTGGAGCAGAATTCCAGCTAAATCCAGAAATGAGCTTGAACAGTTCTTCACTTAATCTAAGTGGCTCTGCTGCCTCTATGTTGGAGGAGCAAAAGAACCAGGCCCAGCAAGCCCAACAGAGCTGTCTACAACAGCAACTGATGCATCATCACCTTCAGCAACAGCACCAAGCCCATTCCCACTCCCAGGCATCAAGCCAAATGGCTTTACTTCAGCAGAGTGCATCTCTCTCTCACCCTGTAGAAAAAAAACCAAAGTTGCTTGGTCCTCATAGTGAGAAGGACAGAGATCTGCCAAAGGATAAAGAAATAAATGATAAAACAGATGATCATGCTCCAAAGGATGTCTCAGACAAGTCCAAAGAAAAGAAAGACATACCACAGACCACAGGTAATTTGAATCAGGACAATGGATGCCTTCCACCAAGAATTGCATCAGATGCTCGTGGTAATGCCACCAAAGTGCTCTTGGAGAATTTTGGATTTGAATTGGTGATTCAATACAATGAGAACAAACAGAAAGCTCAGAGAAGGCCCACCGGATCTTTCTCTGGATCAACTGCACCAGGTGGTATCACTAGAGTCGTGGACCCTGTCGAGCGACTAGAGAAATTGGAATGTGAGGCCTGCGGAAAGCTCTTTTCCAACATATTAATACTAAAAAGTCACCAAGAGCATATCCACCAGGCCTTCTTCCCATTTAGATCGCTAGAGAGATTTGCTAAGGAGTACAGAGAACAATATGATAAACTATATCCACTACGACCGCAGACACCTGAGGCTGCTCCTCCCCCACCACCCCCTCCTCCTCCCCCGCCGCCACCACCTCCTCCACAGAGGGTACCAACACCAAATATTCCTGTCTCTGCCCCTGCAATCACACCACCGACTGCTTCAACCCCGCAGCCCCCAGGTCCACTACCTCAGATTCCAATGCCAATGGATCTTCCTCTCTTTTCTCCTCTCATGATGCAGCCAATGTCCCTCCAGTCATTACCCTCTCAAATTCCTGCACAGTTACAAGCTGTTGAGCCTGGTCTGGCCAGTGATCTTGCACAACTGTACCAGCAGCAGCTTACACCTGCCATGCTGCAGCAGCAGCAGAATAAGAGGCCCCGCACCCGTATTACCGATGACCAGCTAAGGGTTCTAAGGCAGTACTTTGACATAAACAATTCACCAAACGAAGAACAAATAAAAGAAATGGCAGATAAGTCAGGACTTCCGCAGAAGGTCATTAAGCACTGGTTTCGGAATACTCTCTTCAAAGAGCGGCAGCGCAACAAAGACTCACCCTATAATTTCAACAATCCCCCTATCACTACTCTGGAGGATGTCAAAATTGACTCTAAACCACCTTCACCTGAACCCCAAAAACTAGAGTCCTACGGTAGTAAGAGGTCCTCAAGGACACGGTTCACAGACTACCAGCTTCGAGTACTGCAGGATTTCTTTGATGCTAATGCATACCCTAAAGATGATGAATTTGAGCAACTCTCCAATCTTTTAAGCCTACCAACTAGGGTCATTGTCGTTTGGTTTCAGAATGCCCGACAAAAAGCTCGAAAAAATTATGAAAACCAGGGAGAAGGAGCAAAAGATGGTGAGCGGCGTGAGCTGTCCAATGACCGATACATACGCACTACTAACTTGAACTACCAGTGCAAGAAGTGCAGTCTGGTATTCCAGCGGATATTTGATCTTATTAAACATCAAAAGAAGCTTTGCTACAAAGATGAGGATGAGGAAGGTCAATATGACAGTCAAAATGAAGACTCTCTTGATCTCTCACATGAATACTTTTCCTCTTCTGGGTCATCAGGTCACACACCAATGTCATCATCCTCGAGTCTCTGCCCTCTTCCACAATCATCCACATCATTCTCTAATATGCCCTCATCTGAGAAGGTAGATGCTACATCCACAAACACATCAAATACATTTGATGAGAAATCCAAAAATGCTACAGAACCCACTCTAGGTCCAAGGGAGCAGCCATCTTTTAAGCAGGAAAGCAGTCAGCCCACTGAGATTCCACAACAAAAAGCACCACGAGAGGAAAAGGTGCAACTCACCCCAAAGAACACAAAGCTTTCTTCACCATCCCTCTCTCAACAGCAACAACATAGTGCCGCTTCAGGCTCTGCCTCCCAAAGCCAAACCCCCTCCCAAAGTTCTCTCATGGCTCTTAATCCCCATTTAGCCTCACAGCAGCAACTGGCCCAGCAAATGATTCCCTACCAGTGTGAGCAGTGTAAACTTGCTTTTCCCTCATTTGAGCACTGGCAGGAACACCAGCAGCTTCACTTCTTAAGCATTCAAAACCAATTTATTCATCCCCAGTTCTTGGACCGTCCAATGGACATGCCTTTTATGTTATTTGACCCCACCAATCCTTTGTTGGCTAGCCAGCTCCTAGCTGGAGCATTGCCACAAATTCCAAGCAGCTCTGCCACTTCTCCCTCAACACCTACATCCACCATGAACTCCCTAAAGAGAAAGCTAGAGGAAAAGGCAGGCACTAGCCCAGGGGAAAATGATAGTACTAACAGTGGGGAAGAACCACAAAGAGACAAACGTCTTCGAACCACTATTACACCAGAGCAACTTGAGATCCTGTACCAGAAATATTTACTAGATTCCAACCCCACTCGGAAGATGCTTGACCATATTGCTCATGAGGTGGGCCTCAAGAAACGTGTAGTACAAGTATGGTTCCAAAACACTAGGGCCAGGGAAAGAAAGGGACAGTTCCGGGCTGTTGGGCCAGCACAAGCCCACCGCCGTTGCCCCTTTTGCCGTGCTCTCTTTAAAGCTAAAACAGCCTTGGAAGCCCACATCCGTTCACGACACTGGCATGAGGCAAAGCGTGCTGGTTATAACATAACACTTACTGGTTTGTTATCTGAACAAGATGGCATGCACTTGAAGATGGATCCTCAGGATATCGTTAACTTCTCTCATCTTGGTTCTTCTAATAATGATGGCCAGTGCTCATCTCTGTCACCTGTGAGTAAAACTTTAGACTTATCTCCCAGGGCACTTTTAAGTCCAACATCGATTAAGGTCGAGGGAATGGAGGAGTTTGAAAGCCCAACCATATCATCAGTAAACATTAGTTTTGATCAGAACAAGCTCGATAATGATGATTGTTCTTCTGTGAACACTGCGATTACTGACACCACTACTGGTGATGAGGCAAATGCAGACAATGACAATACTGATATGAAGCACAGCCACAACAGTGGAGATTTCTTGTCAAAGACTGGAGGATCAGTTCCATCTCTTGAGAATGATGACCAGATGTCTTCAGGACTAGTGAGCCCTGCAACAAGTTATTATGCAAAAGACTTTGAAAATGAAAACATGGTGGATTACAGTGAAACATCTAGTCTAGCTGACCCCTCCTCACCTAGCCCTGGGGCATCTGGAAGTAGAAGTATTGATAGTGGAGATAGGCCAGGGCAAAAGCGCTTCAGAACTCAGATGACTAACCTCCAGCTGAAAGTCCTTAAGTCCTGCTTCACTGATTATAGGACCCCTACAATGTTGGAGTGCGAGGTACTTGGCAATGATATAGGACTCCCCAAAAGAGTTGTACAGGTCTGGTTCCAGAATGCTCGTGCTAAAGAAAAGAAAGCGAAACTCAGTATGGCTAAGCACTTTGGCATCAACCAGACTTCTTATGAGGGACCTAAGACAGAGTGCACATTATGTGGTGTAAAATACAGTGCACGTCTGTCTGTGCGGGACCACATCTTTTCCCAGCAACACATTGCCAAGGTGAAGGAGACTATTGGAAGCCAGCTTGACAAAGAGAAAGAGTACTTTGACCCAGCCACTGTTCGTCAGCTAATGGCCCAGCAAGAGATGGATCGTATCAAGAAAGCCAATGAGGTACTTGGTCTGGCACAACAACAGGCCATGCAGCAACAAGGGATGTTTGACAGTCCAGCGTTGCAGGCCCTCAATCTGCAGACAGCCTATCCAAATCTGCAAGGAATACCCCCTGTTCTTCTGCCAGGGGTTGGAAGCCCTTCCCTTCCAGGTTTTAACTCAACTAACTCAGGTTTGTTTTAAGTCTTCTTCAGAATGATCAGATATTTCATATGCATATACTGACTTTTTTTTTTTATTGTTTTACAATGTTTTATTTTATGTATGCTATAAAATTGATTGGATTGGTTGATTTGACCAATACTGTAGATGATCACATTAATTCACTTTACTGTGTTTACTGTGTTGTTGTTTTTTTAGCTTTAACCCCTCCGAAACCTCCAAACATTCTAAACATGTCCGGTGCCAGTGTACCTTCACCCAGTCTCCCTACATCTGGTTTACCCAACAAGATCCCCTCTTCTTCCTCCTTGGCCTCAGCAAGCCCAGCTCAGGCCAGCACTTCTGTAGCCCATTCAACTTCTACCACATCCACATCAAACTCACTGACCACCCAACTAGGCCACCGGGTTGATCCTCTCAAAGAGCGTGAAACTGAGAAAGCCAGGGAGAAAGAAAAGCCCAAGGAAAAAGTCGAGAAGCCCTCCACACCGTCCTCAACTGCGGGTACTCCTGCTCCCTCCACTTCTGCTGCCAGTGCCAAGAAAGAAAAACCAGACACAGCTGTTCCAGCCACCTCAATGCCAACACCTGGCATGGAGTATGTGGTCGATCCTGCTCAGCTTCAAGCGCTCCAGGCTGCTTTAGCATCAGATCCAACAGCACTGCTTACCAGCCAGTTCCTACCCTATTTTATGCCAGGTTTCTCTCCATATTATGCCCCTCAGATTCCAGGGGCTCTTCAAGGCGGATACCTTCAGCCTATGTATGGAATGGAAAGTCTTTTCCCCTACAACCCAGCTTTATCACAAGCTCTGATGGGGTTATCTCCAGGATCACTGCTCCAGCATTACCAGCAATATCAGCAGAGCCTGCAGGAAGCACTTCAGCAGCAGCAGAGACAGCTTCAGCAAATCCAGCAACCGAAAGCAAGCCAAACCCCAGCTTCTTCTCAACCTTCGGTGGACCGCAAAGATTCTGCCAAAGATTCAGTAAAAACAGAGGAGAAGAAAGGCACTCTCCCAGTTGATACCTCTTCACATAATAACTTACCCCCTGAGCAGCACGAAATGGATGGGAAAGGTGCAGACCCCCTTCTTGACCAATACATTGTCCCCAAAGTTCAGTATCGGCTGGCGTGCCGCAAGTGTCAAACTGTTTTCAGCAAGGAGGAAGCAGCTATCAGCCACCTGAAGTCGATCTGCTTTTTTGGTCAGTCTGTGGCAAACCTGCAAGAGATGTTGCTACGAGTCCCCAGCAGTGGCAGTACAGCTGAGGGTAGCCTCTATGACTGCCTGGCTTGTAACGTCACTCTGGATGGGGACAAAGCACTTAGTCAACACCTGGATTCATCCTTGCACAAACACAGAACAATCGCGCGATCAGCCGGAAATGCCAAAGAGCACGCTACTAGTTTATTACCTCACTCTTCAGCCTGCTTCCCCGATCCTAACACCGCATCTACCTCGCAGTCTGTCACCCACCCAAACAACACCACGACATCTCCCCCGCCAACGTCGTCAAACACCACGCCATCCTCATCTGTGTCCGCATCCTCATGCTCCTCTGCCACAGCTGCCACACTTAACACCACAGCTGCCAGCAAACCCTGGCCCCAGGCCCCTTTCTCTAAAGCTTTAGCTGGAAAGCCCAATGCCACCCCTTCAACATCATCCTCCTTTCCTTCAGTATCCTCACCTTCAACGGTTACCTCAAGTTCATTGAGCACCTCAGGGGTTCAGACCTCGATACCAACAGACGTCTTTACCGACGATTCTGACTCTGACAGCAGTCAGAAATCAGCAGACAGGCTGGGCAGGTTGGCGGAGGAGCCACAGCAACCCAGCTGTCTCAAAGACAGTGATAGTTGTAGTAGTAATATGGCTAGTGTAGGAACAGACTCCATCAGACTGTAAAAGAGCTTTCAACGATGGACAATATTTTAAAAAACAAAAAACAAAAAAATGAATAAAACACAAAAGCTTAAAAAAAAGCGGCGATGTTTAAAATATGTTTAAAAGTATACAAACCAATTTCAGAAGAAAAAAAAAGATGTGTAAAGACTAACTGCAATTCCAAAGCTTGTAACCAAAAATTTAAATGTTAGTGGATTGTTTTCCCATATGAACATGCTGGTTTTAATTTGTTTCAACTTAAGTATATAGCTATATGTATACACATATGAAATTAATAAAGAAGAACACTGCGAAGGGAATGCTGCATTGCAAAGGACTGCCTCAAAACCACGAAAATCAGACGGGCCCCAGATTTCGTCCGTATCAAAGAACGAGTTAAGGATGCACACTTTTGTTTGTGTAGGTATGTCCACCTAATAGCACAGTCACACAAAGCCAGTATGTACCGTATGGGAGAATAGTCTTACCGTTTTCTTGCTATCTAAGCATTCAAATACCAATGGCTTGCTAATGAAAAAAGAATGATGTAATGTCTATTTTATTCTCAGGTCAACAGCTCACAACCGTTTTTTTTTATTTTTTTTTTTTTTATGTTACATTATTTTATTCATTTCGTATCTGACAAATGAGAAGACGTTTTTGTTTTTATATTATTTTTAATAGAAATTCTTTCCAAAGTGATACAAATTAAGACAGAGCTTTCTGGGAATCCAAATGGGTAGCTAATCTGCTAAATGTCTGTTCCAATGGGGTTCAAAACTCTGCCACCATACCCAAACAAGAAACGCAGTGAGGTATTTCTTTTCTTTTCTTTTTTCTTTTTTTTTTAAGAAAAAGGAAAAACCTGTATTTATGATTGATATAAACATTTTTCGTGTTAAGTAGATTGTTGCATTGGAAATAAATTTAAACAGTATGGTAGACTGAATAATCTTTGTGTACATTTAGCTTTTGTATTGTCCAACCTTAAAGCGCTTCATTTGATGTTGTCTTGGTCATTCCGATAGACTAGATTGAGGAGCAGGAACTGATCTGTACTTTATTTCAGTATAGTCAAATCTGCATCTTGGATTTCGTTCACCCAAACTGCCACCGACAGACTCGGCGGGATCCCTTTGTTTTTATGAGGGGTTTCTTTCCTTTGACGGTTGGTGCAGCACCTGACCAAAAAAAAAAAAAAAAAAAGAGATCTGTTTGAAAAAAAAAATTATTATTCACTTATATTTGTGTTTTACCTATTGTGCACTTACAAACGTCTCGACTTACTTTATCTGTCCTTTTTTTCTTTTCTTTTTTGAATGTGTGTGTGTGTGTGTATGTGTGCGTGGGTGTGTGCATGTTACTCTCCTTCCTTTTTTTTTTTTGCTTCCACTGCATTTTGTAGGTTTGGAGATCTTTCTCCTTTTGGCACTACAAAGCAGATGTGTAGTTTATGCAGTGTGGCTGCAGTCTGTTATGGGCTTTAATTCTTTTTTATTTCCTTTCTTTTTTATTATTTCTCTCTTTTATTTGTCGTTGTTGTTGTCGTCATACAAGAAAAGAATAATAATAATTCTCACGCTTTAAAACGAAAAGAAAATCCAAAGACTAAACACTTTCACCATTGGTGCATAAAGATGAGAAAAGAGGCTTCTTTATACTTGAGAATTTGTTGCAGTTTTTAAGAAAAGAAAACAAAGTTTTAAAATAAAAGGAGTACGCATCAGAGTCGCCGTCGCCGCTTCGTTGCATGCGGACAGGTGACTTTTTTGCGTAGGAAAAATACCAAGAATACCAAAAACCAAAAAAGGACGTTCGTCCTTGCATCGTGGAGTAGCACCATTACAGCAGAGCCATTGCAGTTTGTAAGATAGAAGTGGAGAATCTCTTTGTTTAACTCTTCTTGTCACACGAGATCCTATTTTTTGTTCTGTTTTATTTTGTTTTTGTTTTTTTGTTGTTTTTTTAAAGAAAATGTATAAGGTCTGGTCTCTGAGGACATACGTTTTGCTGCTAATGTAGATTTTTTGAAAAAGAAGAATACCTAGATGATGCATGCTCATTTTACTTCTTGGCTAAGCTTTAAAATAAAAACACACACACAAAAAAAAAACTAAAAACAAAAACAACCAAGTAAACCATTTCCCTGCCTCTGCGACATTTTTTCCTTCTTGTTGCAAAAACGGAACTTTGAAGACTGTGAATATATGTTCCAAAGGACATTTTGGCTTTACTGTTTTTGTTCTTTCTTCCTTTGTTACTTTCTTTCTTTCTTTTACAGACCAACATCTAAAAGCCAATGATCTGTTATGTTTGTAAACAACAGAGCATTCCAAATAGCGCGTCTGATTTCTTAAGAAATGACTACATCTTTATACTGAATTTGAGTACAAGTCTACACCCCCC
>JAOTQY010000003.1:2230521-2241111 GCA_026413445.1 Dolichallabes microphthalmus
TTAACTGATAGTAATAATCGGTCAAAATTCATTCTTTCGGTTAACGGTTAATCGGTTAATATGAGCATCCCTAATATATATAGTGAAATGGACATGTGTTCAAATAACTGTGATCATGCTGTTCTAGTAGTTCTGTCTCACCAGGGTTACGCCCTTGTAGCGTCCTCATTAGGAATCTGTAGGTTTATCTAATGGGGGATTGGATTGTAGCATGTGCGGTGATGTGCTTGGTGAACGGCGCACTTACGTATGCTAATTTAGCATCACGATTAGGGTATAAAGTGTGATGAGTTGTTTTTGAGGTGGGTCCTGTAGAAGCAGCTGTGTTTCTGACCTATGTGTGTGTGTCTGTGTGTGTGTGGGTTGATGGAAAGCCATTAGGAAGCTCACCTGTAATGATTAATAGCGTGTTTAGGAACAACCGAGGAATTGGCCTTGACTCGAGACAAGGAGAGCAGCTGCTCGTGTCCCGAAAGCTTCCTTTGATTCGGCCACACGCGCACACTTTACCATGTTTACGGCGGATGAGAAGATTCTGTTAATGTAATGTAAATGCCTTTTGTTTATCCGCCAGCCTGTTTTTTTTTTTTTTTTTTTTTTTCTGAAGCGGTCCCATCGCCCGGGCAGAACAAAGCAACCTCTCTGCATGTGTCGTGTGTGTGGCATGTGTTCAGCTTTTTCTTTTTCTTCCCCTCCATCTCTCTCTCTCACTCTCTTTTCCTTTTAATTTTCCCCCGCTCCTTTTCTGCTCTGTGGATGAGGTTGCAATTAGCATGCTAATGACATGATCCAGGCCTCTAAAGATCAAGTCAGTAGGAGGCCTTTCTCTGCATCTGGAGATAACAAAGAGGCTTTTAGAAAAATCACTCGATGAAATGTGATGCGTTTGTTCCACGTGTCCTGATTTCTTTCACATACACACACTCGTGTTCTTCCATTATTTTCTTCTCGCCTCTTCTTCTCACTCAATATGCCACTGAGGCCTGCTCTGCCCGTCTCTCCGGCTTGTTTTGGTTAAGTATATCAAGCACTTTGTGTCTGTATTGTCCTCATTTAAACCGCACAACATGATGAATTTGCATATGTTCCCAGTCCTACTTGGCGTTGGCCCGCATTTAGGAGCTGAAGTGGCTCATTTCGGGGCACATGTTTGCCCAGAAAGGTTAAAGATCAAAGAGCCTCCAGATGAGAAGGTGGACAAGTGTTTACTAGCCGTCTACGATGATGAAGAGCGTCAGAGCAAGCCTAATGAGGAGTCACTGACAGCTAGGCGTAGAAGAACGAGTGATGGGGTTCTGCCGATGGACTGCAACTTTAGCACCATTTGTTTTCCTTGCAGTGGTGAAGAAAATGTTTTGTAGCATCTGATAAAAAGGGCATATTGATATATTTATATTCATCATTATTAAAAGACTTCTGTAGTATAGGAGATCATCCAGGTCTCTCTTTGTCATGCTTGAGCTGACAGAAGCCGACGATTATGTAGCTTCACCGTGCCAGGTGATGGGTTATACCACCACTTCCACCAAGAAACCAAGGACACTTTTGCTCCCTTGTCTCATGCATCTGGCATTAATGGGATTCAAACTCATGACCGCTTGATTTTAGAGCTAACGCTTTTCTGTGCATCACCAGGTAGCCGTTATGATGTTAACAAACAGAACATTATTGCAGATGGCTACTTCTATATGTAAAATTTATTTTATGAAATTTTTAGAAAAGACAAAATCGTGTTTTGACATAATCGCCTATTCTTCTGTATAGCACAGTATACCACTGTAAATTTCCAATCTCATGTCTGCGTTTCACTCCCGCTGTGCGGCACAACGCTAGACCGGGCCATAAATTTTATTAGCGTTTCATCCTTCAGTTTAGTCTTCAGCTTTTCAATAAGCGTCTCACTGTAACGAGCACTGCTGTTCGTTGAACCTTCCCCCCCGATGGTGTTCCAATACTTCTGGCCCTTGAATTTTCCAGCTGGTAATGTCGGCTTTTGAACATTTTTCTCGGTCTACGATTGAGGATGTTTCCGTTCCAGACTCTGCCGTTTACTCTCAGGCTCGTAGCGATGAATCCGTGTCTCGTCGTTAGTAATGATTCTCTTTAAGAAACTTTCACCTTCCTTAGAGTACCGCTCCACATTTTGTTTGCTGATGTCCAAACTCTTCTGTCTATGCTCTTCTTTTAGTTGTTTCAGCACCCGGTCCTCCTTCAGACCACAAAGACAGAAAAAAAGATTTAATCACTGCACGCTGCTCTTCTTTCATGCAAATCACAAATAAGGCATCCATTAACCGTTAAGACTTAATGAAGTCCAATGAGTTTTTAAATGACAATCTGACCAAATACCTCCACCAGGAAGTTACAGTAGAGCTAGGTCATGGTTCGATGTTCTAGCCGAACATTCATCCAAGTCTACACAAAAATACTCAAGTTTTGTTTCCTGCTCCTACTGTCGTACCTGAGCAGTTTCAGCGAAATGTTTTGTGTTAATTAATCCACCCTATGAATCCTTCAAGTATATAAACACATTTAACTTCATGGCCTGAACCGGTGAGAAACAGGTGTAGATGATGACAGATGATCAGGCCGGTGATTAGTTATACTGCTGATGCTGAATGCTGAAAGTTTGGAGCAGACGAGAGGGGAAATGAGGTCGCTACTGAGGTCGGTACATAAACAACCTTTTTTAAAAGTGTGTCTTTAGGCACTTTTTTCAGAAAAACATTTGTTCCCATTTCTTTAATTTAATCTACATCATTTCATTGGGTTTAATATGAGGAAATGAGTTTGAGATCGAGACTTTAGCGCAGTGTACTGTACTGTACGTCTCAGGGATGTGTAATAACGTTATAGATTAAAAAAGAAAAATCTCTTGAGTATTGTTTTTAATAAGCGCTGAAATAAAAGCAGTGCAGTGGTGGAGCGGGAGTGTCCGCCGCCTTCATCCTGCAGTCAAAGTGAACAAACGCAGGGGTTGAAAGCCGGCCCCTGACTGAGGGTGGGGTGACGGCGGTTTAAAGCTCTGCACCGTTCCTGCGTGTTGAAAGCACCTGGGAGAGGATGCTCGGAGGCCTGGCCTTTACTCGGCCCCTCTGTTCCCTTTGTTCTCTCAGGAGCCTTCTCTCACACACACATATACACACACGATGCACACATCCCTCCGCTGTAGGCTGTGGATTTGCACCCTGAGTGCTGCACGTTGCTGAATTTCAGCTCCGGAGCTCAACCCACACGTTTTATGAAATCATTCCAGTGTTTTATATACCTGTGTGTGTGTTTTGCTGAGACAAGCATAGATTGATGTACATGCTATTAGAGACTGAAACGGTGTGTACCGATCAAAATAGACTCTCGGTTTTCTAGATGAACTCGACCAGACTGGAGAAGAAACCCACGAAAACAGTGCTGGAGAAATGAAATGGTTTGTTGGAGCGCCAGTGAGACATTTTTTTTTTTTTAAATAAAAAAATGTTTTTTCTTGTTTTAAGTTTGACACATCAATCTTATATTTCTGTATTTATTTATGAATCTTACACTGAGTGAATGGAGTAACTTGCGTTTTAATTAACGTATTTGTTATTACGCTCCAAACTCAACAGCTTAGCATCTGTGGCAGGTATGATAAAGTAATCCGAAGATGATTAGATCTTGATTAAAATGACTGACATTCGAGGCTCAGTTCATTATTCCCAAAATGTACGGGGTCCGTTATCAGCACCAGAAGTTTTAATTAAAATGGAAGTTCAATTAAGCTTTTAGAAGGAATTGATTTTTATAAGCCTGGTGTATGACAGGCACTCTAAAAAGGGCAGATAGTAACACTTTAATTAAAATGCAAATCACGTAGGCTCACTGCAAATTATGTATATTGCACATCAATACGATGATGGGTTAAAAGGGTTTAAATTGTTTTACACGGGAAGTTCACGTACACATTCGTCCATTTTATGATGTTTAGGTTGGAAAATACAGGCGTGTGTTAAACCGAGGATAGGACGGACAGGTGGGTGGACCGAGGATGTTAGTTACGTGCTGTTAGTCCACATACATGGACGAACAGAACTGACTCGAATGTGAACGAGTTGAATAAAGGTTGCTGCAGATTGAGGTAACGGCAGGCGAAAGTCGACGTTTATTTGATGTCCCTGTGCGAGATGATGCCTATAAACTTTAAAATCTGTTTGTGATATCAGTTTTGAGTTATGGTCATATGCTGAAAGTCAAATTTTATGATTAGAATTCTCTCACAATGGACGTGTGAGGAAATAACGTGACAAACATTCAGTTCAGGTTTTGGCCAGAAATTTCTGACAACTTGTTTAGCTGGTTCAGCGCCCTCATTGGTCAAAAAGGTGCTAAAAAGTCTGTTTTTGTTAATTGTGATTTTGGTTTATACAAAAGTGTGTGTATGTTAATTCTCCAGAACATGTAAAGTCTTGGACAAGTCCAGAACATATGCAGCAGAGTCGCAGGAACCGGCCTGCATCTATCACATGTGGCGTGTCTACCAGCTTTAATCCTGGAGGCCTGAAAGTCAGACTTTCTGAGTGGCGCAGTGGTAAATCGCTCGCCCTATCACCCGGAGATCGCTGGTTCGGTTCCCGGGTGATGCTGTAACCTCTCGCAGCCGGAGGTCTCGAGAGAGCTGATTGGCCGAGCTCTCTCAGCGGGGAGGGACGAGAGGTACTTAGCGTTCCCACGTTAATCACGGCTCTACAGACAATCAAGGGCGTCTGTGAGCTCGCGCACGCGGAGGGAGCGGCTAGCGCTGTCGGTGACATCACGTGGGTCGGAGGAAACACGTGATAGTCTGCGGCCAACTCGATTGAGTGGTAGTAGAAGCTTAATGTGGGAGCCCCCTAGTGACGGGGAGGAATTGGACAACGACTAAATTAGGGAGAAAAATCGGGGGGGAAATTAAATAGAAAGAAAGTCGTATTACAGCATGCCTAAGGCAAATGGATGATGAGAGAATTCCCTGTATTATTTTGTTCCAGATTTCCTCTGAAATTGGTTCATCTAAATCTGTCTCCCATTTATTTTTGAGTAAATCTAAAGGTGTTGAATCATACTGTACATACTGAGTAATTCATAAATCCTGCGTATAGTTTGTTATTGGACTGATTTAGGGGTGGGGGGGCAGTTGAATAGTGAAATCACTGAAGTGGAAAGAACACAGGATGTTAAATACACATTACCATCATGTAGTAGCTGCTTTGCTTTCACACTGAATTTCTCTGACCTGTGAATTCACAATCCTCAGTCCTGTGAGCCAATAGAATTCAGGTATTAAATAGCAGACATACCTACTTTATCTCACCATTTATTTTCTTCTACTGCCTTTCACACCTTTAAAAAAAAACTAAATGCCTGCCTTGTTTACTGATATATGACAAGGATTTGGGGTGAAAGATTTTCCTCTCTCTCTCTCTCTCTCTCTCTCTCTCTCTCTCTCTCTCGCTCCCTCTGTGTGATTTCGTATTTTCTAATAAAAAAAAATTGATTTTTTTTTTCTGATCCTTTTCATTGTAGTATGAACCTAATGTGGGTTTCAAGAACTTTTAATTAAGTAGAAAGCGAGCACCCGGTATTGTACATTACCACCTATTTTAACTGTCTTGGTTTGCAACATCATAGTGACATTAGTGTAAAGGAGCTTTTAGAGCTTCTTCTGATCAAGGCTCAATGGAGGATAAAGATCAGACGATTTGGTTTGATGCATCGATTTTAAAATGCAACACTAATATATATGAAAAAGAATGTTCAAAAGTACCAGCAGACGCGCTCATTTTAAAAACCATGTGTTTAGGCCGCATTGAGAATCCACTCCTAACGCTGTGTTTCGAGTAGCTCTTGGCGTACTGTGCTACAGCTGCTCCTGTGAGATTGAGATTGACCTCGCTCTCTCTTCCACCATGAACCGCCATCACTGGGGCCGGTACTGCTATAGAAAATGGATTGACACAAGTTCATACGCATGCAGCGGAGCAGCAGTCTCGAGCTGACAAGCACGTCCTCATAAATGTGACTCCTGTCAGGAGTGTGTCGTTCCCGTCTCGGATGTATCGCCATTTTTATATTACCTGCCAAGTGCGCACGTGTCTGCGTACGTGCGTGTCGTGAAACTGAAGCTGGAGGCCGGAGAACAACGCGTGTGCACAGACGGTCCTGTTTTTAAGCATCGTGTACATGAAATCATAATGGTATTAAATTCAGAAATTAAACGGGAAGATGGGATTTAAAAAAGGAAAACAGGGAACAAAACTATTATGAGAAACTAATCACACAGTAGGTTAGGGATCTCATAATAGGGAAATAAAGTGGGTTTTGGTTATGTTTTCTAGTTACAGCACTGTCTAGACGTGACTATTTTTAATTAATTAAAGAAAGAAAAAGTGTTTTCACTTGTTTACTGTGGCACTTCTACGAATAAGTTAGTTCCTGATTTCCTTTACTTTAAAGTGGATGTAAACATCATTCCCTCAAGACTCTTTTGTTTTTTCTTTTATGTATTATTTTTAATGTCAAAGTGTAGACTTTCCCGTGACGCTGACGTTGAAAAATCTCCTAGAGAAACGAGCACGTTAATGAAAATCTGTGTTTCAGAGCTGCGCTCCTGACCGAGCCGCTGTTACATCACGATAACTCCTTCAGACCAATCAGCATTGAGAATTTACCAACACTGTGGTATAAATAAAATGTGTCGGACAGAAGTCTTATCTCAGTATTCCGTTATTTTTCCGTTTCGCTTCACTCAAAGCGGATCCTAATCTTCCTAACTAATCTTAATCGTCACTTCTTTAACTCTGTGCGTACAGTGCCCTAGATGATGATGTTGATCTTCGCTCCATGGCAGGTGGAGGAGCGTGAAGCTCAGATACAGGAGCTCCAGGACACGATCACAGAGCTCCACCAGGAGATGTCTCTGAAGGACCAGGACAAACTCGGGCAGCTTCAGCAGCTCGTCCTGCTCGAAACCAGGGTCAAGGAGCTCACGCAGGAGGTACAGTAATGCACTCGGGGCGCTTTGGAAAATGTAGATACGTCTGTGAACAGGAGGAGGTTTTTTCACGTTGCACTTCTATATGAATAGGGTGGTGCGATGTGGCACAACATGAAGCACTGTACATTGTTTTTGGATAACAGCATTCTCCGGAGTCTGATATTCTCCGCTTTATAGAACGGTTTATGGTTCGAGTTAAACTTTTGTTCACACCAATAATCAGTCTTAAAAGCCTTTCCTTCTTTCTCTCTCTCTCTCTCTCTCTCTCTCTCTCTCACTCACGCGCGCTTGTTACTTAACAGAGAACTATTATTACTATAGAAATTTTTTTATTTATATTTTCTGACCAGATCAGATTTATGAACTTAATAATTCCTTAAACACAATTACTTGAAATAAGGTTACAATTATTACGATTACAATAGAATCATTTTAAATAAGATTTACAGAAAATCTGAGTATATAGAAGTTCAGTACGTAAGCAGCTTTTTATCGCTCAGACACGAGGCCAGAGAGAACCCCGCGAGCAACAGTGTGTTCCACAGAGAGGTGAGTAGCATCAGGAGCAGCACTATCATCTGTGTGTGTGTGTCTGTGTGTGAAACATTACATGTGTTAAGGTTTCAGTACGGGAGTCCCAGTGCGTTATTTTTATTATTTTTTGTTAAGCTTAATGTACTTACTTTTTCGCGTTACATGTACCACGGCAGATTTGCTCGTAAATGTTCTGAGGAAATGTAATTTATCGGCTGTAATGTTATGGAGACGCAGGTAGGATATTCCTTTTGTACATTAAGTCCAGTCGAGTGCTAAAGTGAAAGGAGACATCCGATCATTTCCTGTGGCAACTCACTTAAAGTAACACGGTTAAGATTTGATTAAAATTTCTATCGGAATCGTTTTACAAAGGAAGCCGATACTTCCGAAGAAACTTTGTTAAGAACTATCTGTCTGCCCATAGACAGAGATACGGATATGGACACACGCCGACCGTCTACTGTAATAGTAACACCTGTACACCTGCTCATAGACGCAGCAGGCCAGGAGCCTTGAGTTCATGTTCACATCAAATGGTTGAAGTCATGAAGTCTGTGGTAACTCAAATAGTCACTCTTTACAAGCAGAAAAGCATCTCAGAGGTGGATTAAGGAGCTACGTCAGGTTCCTCTCCACCTAGCCAAGAACAGGAATGTGAGGCTTTGCTATAATGGGTAACCTGAACTGGAAAACCGGGGAAAGGACCATTACAGGACGTCTTTATATTCTGTGGAGGCCCAAGACTGTTCCAACTCAAGTGAGCGCTATGACAACATTGCACGTTCAGTAGAGCTTTGAATCAGAAGGTGACTCGATTTGAGTTGATTTTTGGGCCTTTAATTTAGTAGCATTAATGTTTTTAATGTCTGATGTGTCGAGACACAAAGTATCTCTTAGTATATCTATAAGAAATACGAAGTGACGGTCATAAAATTCGGATATATAATTTGTACAAAAAAAACCCTGAAAATATTTGCCTAAATTAGGTCTCCGGAAATGAGTACAGTACGTTCATGAACATTTCTTCTTTAAAGAAGAAGCGATGCTCTGGCAAAACAAACAAAGACAATTTAATGTTTGTAACTTTACCTAAATAATTAAAACATGGTTAATCGATTCTGAATCGACAACTGACCCATGACTGATTTCAGTGAATCGATTCAACCGACAAAAGAGCGGTTAAAATGCCTTGAATCACTCAGGTTACTCAAGTGGAAGAGCTTGAGTTCCCTGCAGAGAACCCTGACCTCAGACTCACTGAACACCATCTTAGTCAGCGTCTGCTCTCGCTACATGTGGCTGCAGGTATAGTTTTTAACGGTAATGTTTGGCATGCCTCTGAGATTAAAATTCATCCCTTTGTGTTGATTTTAAAGAATAAGATTGCTCTACAGCCATATTTTCACTTCTTTGCAAAGGCAAGAGTGATATTTAGTATTGGACTATGTATAAAGATACACATGAATGTATAAAAGAAAGAAATAATGCGAGTACATATACATGGTTCATGGACGAAGGTTTAAAGCTTTACAGTTGTTTAGTAGCATAAAGTCTGCGTGGATTTGGTAAGTTATATTGCTTTTACACCATAAACATCATTTCTTACAAACAGATTATGATTTGTTTGTTTATTTAACTAGACATTTTTTTGTTCCGATTAATAAGGAGAAAACAAGTTTTGTTAAAGATGACCACTTTATCAGATGTGTGTTCTTGCTGAAACAGCTTGAATGTGGGTTTTGGCAAGCAGCTGCTCTCTCCTCGGGACTGCAGATCGTACAGACCTACTTTCATCCAGATTATTCGGTCAGAACTCATCAATGAACTAACGATATCAGATATTAATTGAAATGACTTTATTAATTGTATTAATAACATTCCTTATAGCCAGTGACGCTGTGCTTCGGGTGTTAGAACAGAACATAAAAACAATTCCTATTATTAAGATGTAAAAATATGAAGGCACTCGGAAGGTAAGTTGGAATCTTCGAACGGAACGATGATCCTAGAGATTTAACGTTGATCAGGACGATGATTGCCGATCGGTTATTAAACCACGTAAAGCTTCAGTCTTAACAGCAGATGTGCCACATGTTCAGTCCGGGCCGCTCGGGATGTTCTCACATCTGGCATTGAGCTCGCTGATGAAGTGAAGCGGTCTAATAAATTGTAATATTGTGCAATTGTAATCAGGACCTAATTGCGGGTAATTGCAGTGGAAGATTAGCTGGATTGCAGTTGGAGACGTGATAAAGAACAGCGAAGGCTTTGGGGGTTGATGATGAGGTGTGAGTACAAATAAGACATCGAGGTAATGGAAACGGTACGAGTGTGTATTCCCAGATACAAGAAGTTTTCCTTCATCCCGTACTAATACCAGACTGTTGAGTATCATCAGTTAGCGAAATCCATCCGAGTTCTTCTCCCTTATGAACTGCAAAGATTTGTATAAAAAAAAATTTTAGTTGTTAAAAAAAAGAAAGAAAGAAAAGCTTGAAACATGACTTGGATAAATCTGCGGATTTGTTTTTTTATTCCGGAAAACATTTTCACAGAAAAATATGATAAGGTATAAATCTAATGAAAAGCAAATCTTAAAAGTAATAGTACAGACAAGTCTCTTTATATGTAAATAGCTCTAATCCTCTCTCAAATACAACTCAGAAATTCAATTTACATCCTTTCCATTTGATCCAGGAACACTTTGAATACTTTTTTTTTTTTTTCCCTTTTCCAATACGATATTTTTGCTGATGGGTGCCATTTCTAGATATTTCACCATCTAGGGTTTTTTTTTTTTCTTTTTCAGAATTGAAATATCCTGAACATACCCTCTAAATGTGATCTAAATATGAAGAGGGGCTGCAGCAAATACACCAAAAACTCAAATAAATAATGTTGTTATTATTATTAATATTATTATAAACCTGGGATCAGGAAATTGTCTAAAGAGCTCTGGCGATTTTTATTTTTATTTTATTTTATTATTTTTACACGATTAATTAATGATTCATTAGTTTTTTGTTGGTTTTTTTTTTTTTTTATAA
>JAOTQY010000003.1:2258382-2270015 GCA_026413445.1 Dolichallabes microphthalmus
TTATTTCACCTTTTTTTGTTAAGTACAGAACTCCACATGTGTTCATTCATAGTTTTGATGCCTTCAGTGAGAATCTATATAATCTATATAATCTATATAAAGGAAGAATAAAGAAAACACATTGCCTGAGTGAAGGTGTGTCCAAACTTTTGGCCTGTACTGTATATGTATATATATAGTGGGAGCGTCCTCACTCCTCGTGCTGTAAGCTTTGATATGTGCATTCGAATAGATT
This sequence comes from Dolichallabes microphthalmus, assembly GCA_026413445.1. Lineage (NCBI taxonomy): Eukaryota > Metazoa > Chordata > Actinopteri > Siluriformes > Clariidae > Dolichallabes > Dolichallabes microphthalmus. The sequence continues at coordinate 2,258,618 of JAOTQY010000003.1, forward strand.
TGTTCGCCCTGGTGTTTGTCATCGTAATTTCTGTAAAAGCCTGGTGCTAGACTGAGATACCACATAAGGCGCATGTGTATAGTCCTGTCCTCTCACCCCAACGTATTTTATTACCCAGAATTGGGAGGTATATTGGGATTGGAATAAGAAATCCATTTATGGTGGCCTCGGCGTACTCGTCTGTCGGATACACTAGAGCCAGAGCCCTTAAAGAGCAATTCCCAGTGTAGACCCAGCTCAAACTCCACCAGACCGCCCACAGATCTCCTCTCCTTCACACAGAAAGTCATGTCTGTGATCTTAAAATGCTTAAATTAGGTTTAAGAAGGTGTTTGTTGAGATCTTTTTGTTTCATGGGTGAGAAGAATTCGGTAGCAGTTTTTTGTCGTCTGATTGTGAAGCGTAGAAGACACATAAGGATCACCATCCGTGATCTCGCGTTGGCTTCGGCCGCCGTCCCACTTTTCTGTGACCATTCAGGGGAATTTACCCAAACCTTCAGAGAACTTGCATCTACAGTATGTGCATTTTCTAACATCATCAATTTCAACCTGTAGCATCTTCAGTGGGCGAATGACACGCCTTTCTAGAAAAAGTCCCGTCTATTTTTTATTATTATTATTTGGGTTATAAATATTGGGTTAACTGTCATTAAGGCAGGTTTTGACATTTCCGTTTCCGTTAATGATTAACCTGAATTCACTACAGTGTTATGGTCATACATGAAATGGTTCCTTTTTTTAAAATAATCAATATGAATTAAAAAAAAAAAACATTTAGATTTAATTTTGATGCAGTTTTCATCATTTTAAAGAGTCTAATTATTAGACAATTGCCTGCTAATTTCTCCCAAGGTCAGTTGTCTGTTATTCCCTAATTATTCCTCTTACATTAAAGCAGATAAAATGTCTGGAGTCGATTTCAAGTGTCTGGCAAAATAAGCTGTTTGGTATGTTTACACATCAAACATGGACACACACATCATTTCATTTCATACTTCACGTTTCAATCATAATGCTGCTGTCAAACCCACACGCCATATTTTTACTCTTCTATATTTTACTTAAAAAAAATTTTTTTATACCTCACAGTTTAGTTTTGGACATTGTGTAAATTATATATTTCTATTTGAAATCGATTTAATTATAATTTTTTTATTTGTACTGTATATTCCAGCCTAAATTTGTAATTTTGTATTAATTTTTTTATTGCAAAATCTATCGCTAGTTTAATTTTAATATCTAGTGCAGTTTTTTTTTTTTTTTTTTTTTTTATGTAGTAATGGAATCTTTCTATTTCAGGTCAAGAATAGTCGTATAAGCATTATGCTGAATATCAAAGTGTCTATGGTTGTGTACGTGAGAAATTAAATTGTAATTTGAATTTTTTTCTTGAAAGAAAAGAAAGTGTTTGCAAGTTTATAAGCAAGAGTAGATACACAGGGTTTAACACAAGATGTAAAACAGAGAAGGAACAGGTTATAGCTCATACAACAGGGGAAGAATAATCAGAGGGATATGGAGAAGAAAAGGAAAGGCTTATGATCTGATGTGTACCACCTCGTTATATGCCATGGGGGTGTACAGTATGGTTGCCTTGTTTTATTAGTGATGATGTCACAGCTGACAAAAGCATCATATGATGGATTCTGGAGTGTATGGGGCTACATCACCTGCTCAGATTCAAACAAATGCTGATGGACAATGACTCGAAAGTATCCAAAGATGCCAAGTCAATCACTTAACTTTAATCCGGTTAAGATGGATTTAAGCATTTTACATTCTGGAGGAACACCTTGCAGAGCATTTTCATACAGGAACCCCAGCCTCGGTGGATTCCAGACTTTAGTGATTACAATTGATTTATTTTAATAATCACAATTTAGTTTGATCTGTATTATTTATTATTATTATTTTTTGGTTTCCCTTTTTACAATTGCCGGTACATACAAACTCTTCATGCCTCGTAAATATCTATTCCACGTTTCATCGCCGAGACGAGTAAACTGTTGTCTCAAGGTAGAAAATGGCCGACCGCAGCAACGGACACAACCTTCCTCCCTCGCTTGCACATGACAGCGGCCCAAGATGGATTTCCCAGGCACATGAATGCATTCATAAATGTATTTCCCCAGGATTTATTGCTGCTCAATCGCAAAATGATGAACAGACCGGAGACCCTTCGGCCTGCCGATCCTCACGAGGAGGAAAAAAAAAAGAGAGAGTGCGATAGAGATAGTGGGAAAAGAGAGAGACGGCATGAGCTATGGATAGAGGGAAGGAAGGGGGAGTAGTGACAGAGATAGAGCCCCCCCTCTATACCCCCAGCACCACCTGTGAGAGAGAGCAGTATAGCATGGACTGCTAGGCGATGCGCTCATTCCTTGAAGCCCTGCCTCCGGGGAGTTACGGGGCCTCCGCTGTAAACTTAATGAAGTTTGACTGAACTCATCAGCTTTTGAGCCTCAGTCCGCATGACTAGGAAAGCAGATGCAAAGGGGAAGAAATGCAGAAATTCTTTTTTTTTTTCCCCCTGAAGACATTTCCCTCTCTACACAAACTATTACACGGATTTAGACGGATGATAAGGTGTAATAAGATGTATTGGTAAATTCAGTATTAGATGATGTAGAAAAGACTCGCGTATTACGCGTGTGATCTGTAACATGCGTCTATACTTTTCTTCCGTAGACGCATTACCTCACCTATTTTTTTATTTTTTTTTAAACCAAAAAAAAAATCTCCTTTGTACAAATCTCCTTTGTACACCTCTCTCTCTCTCTCTCCATTTCTACTTCTATCCGTTTTCTCATGGTGGGTAGATCTTGCCATGCACTTCACGTCGGAGTCAGTGTGTGTTGCCATGGTGGTTGCTAGGGATTTTATCCGAGAGTGACGTGAAAAGTCCGAATATTAAAGGTGTCCTTTTGATGAGGCGAGGCTGTTTTTGAAGCTGCCTGGAATGAGCAATCGGCTTGCTGCGTTCAACCTTTTTTTCTTTTTTCTTTTTTTTTCTTTTCTTTTTTTCGCTATCATATCCACGATTCTGGGACTATCAGTATTGCTTTTCAAAAACCCGGAATAAAAAAAGAACAAAGCCAGCACACACACACACACACACACACACACACACACACACACACACACGATGTGCTTGCTGTTTATCTGTTTTTAAATTATTTCTCGGTATGACCGACACCTCCGTCTGCTCTCTCTTTTCAAACTCCATGTTTTTAACACGTGTTCCCTTATTTTTATTTTTCCCCTCCACTCATTATAACTGGAGTGCGATGCTGCAGGCTCACCTCCTGACTGTGTGCTTTTCAAACGTCCTTGAGACCGAGGCAAGCCGACTGCGGCTACAGTCGTGAGCTGGGCAAATAAAACGAAAAAAGCAATCAGAATTACCCAAATGTTCTTCAAAGATGTTAATGTTGGGCTGTAGGGACCGGGTGTCCTCTGCACTCGTGTTAATCGACTTTTAACTCTCAGGACTCACAATGAAGGATTTCTGATAGGAGTGTGCGTGGGAATTCATACTGTATGAAAGATCGAGTCACGCTTCCTGATTCCTGCGCACTCCCGACTTCCCTCCTCCTCCGTGAATGAAGCCGTCTTTGATTGCACACACCTATACGATTCCAGACTTTGGGCTTCATTTATCAGTTTATTTCTAAATCAGATGCAGAGGCAGCAGGTTTATGCTGATTACAGACGGCTTCTCCTGAAGTTCACAACATGTTGTTCTTCAAAGCATTTTCACAGGACTGACTTCCTGACTTTGTTGCTTTTTAGATGTCCGGTGATCAAACAGCAGCACGGGGACTAGAACTTTTGAAGAGTGAGGTAGCACACTACACTCGCACACTACCATATTTTTTTTCTCCCCTTTTATTTATTTATTTATTTATTTTTTTTTTAGACCCAAAGCTCATCTACCTATCATCTAGGATTTGCTTTAACTAATCTCATCTGCTTTCAGGCCTGTTCATTAAATAATATGTTTGGCCAAGTTTGCTGTTTCACTTCCTGTTCCAGGTTTCATAATCGGTGGAATAGTCGCCGCCTTTTAGTTGCATGGAAATATCATCAGTGAAATTTGGTAATAACCTAAAGACCTAATGAAATAAAGCAATGCCCGTATTCGAGCCAAGCGTGAAAGCACCCTAAGCTTCCATAATGTACTACGCCAGTTAGTATTTCATAGACGATTTAAGCAGCGCAATTCAAATTGCTCTCTCAAATAAGGTTTATTTCCGTTACTGTAAAATGTATACACCAGCCAATACAATGATGGACATTTTTGTTGCCGTACAGTGTCTCAGTGACAGAGTTTTATATAACCCTTTAATGGCTGTAATACAACGCCCGTCTAAAAAGGTCAAAACCTGATCTTAACCAAAATAAATCAGTGAATAATTACTGCAGTGATTAATAAGCTTCAGCTGACAAGAAGTCATTTAACCCTAACTGATGCGATGAGTAGCTTCTCATTTCTTCAGCAACCAGGTCAGAAGACATACAGTATAGTGTCCTGTTGTCGTGGCAAAGATGTGACTCTGTTTCACAATGATTGTCCTGCATCAAGCAAAGAAAACAACTAAGCAGATTGCTGAAGCTACTGAAATTGGTTTAAGAAGTGTAACACGTTATTAAAACCTGGAATAATGGTGCAAAAGTGGTGAAGTATTATCGTCGAGGAAGAAACGTGGCCGGAAAAATCATCACAAAAAAGTATGACTCTACAGCCCTTATCAGTGAAGCTTCAGTTTGGTAGAGAGCATAAAGAATGAACTGTAGAACAATGGAAATGGAAAAAGTCATGTGGTTTGATGACGCCCTGATGAGTTTACCAAGTTCCAGAGTGATGGGTGCGTCAGGTAAGAAGCGAGGCAGATGAATCGATGCACAAATCATGCGTAGTGCCTACTGTACAATCCCACGGGAGCGGTGTTACAGTATGATCCGGGTCAGGTTTGAGTTTGTCAACGTTACTGTATGCGCTCTAAAAAAAAAAAGAGGAAAAAAAAGAGGTCAGCTGACGACCTGAAGGTACTGAATGACCAGGTTTTTTTCGTCATTGGATTTTTTTCTTCCCTGAAGCAACGGCCATGTTCCAAGATGACGATGCCAGGTTCAGGGTGCAGGAGGAATCATTTTCACACATGGATTGGCCACCACAGAGTCCAGACCTTAACCCCATTGAGAAGCTTCGTGATGTGTCGGACAGGTACAGCTTCTGAAGAAAATGTGAGCGGTGCTTTGCCGGGGTGCAAAACTTTGGGCCTCTGAGCCTTTTATAATGACAGTCTACGGGATCAGTTGCTAAGGTGGTTGCTAGGGCGTGGCCTGACAGCTTTACAATGATCCTGAGAGACTTATTGGTTGCCTGAGTAAAATGAGTCTACCCTCACGTCTCTATGACCATGAGATCCACAGGTTAGGTTCAGTTTCAAAGTTCCTGTGGAAGTTAGCATAGCAGGAAATGCAACTGTGAGCACTTCCTGTTTCAATGGGGAGGACATTCTCCATAATGTGTCAATGAGGCAAATTTGGGCACCTCTTGTGCCCCAGGGGTACAACTTATACCCTCTTTTGGGGTGCATTCTGACAAAGCTTGTAAACCTCTTCAAATGTGGTAAATTTTTTATAAATTTTACAAAAATAATGTACAAAAATTATGCAAATGTTTGGCTCTGCGCTAGAGTTTGTCAAAGTCGGGCTCAATGTTAAGTCTATGGGAGTTTTTTTGGGGGGGGCATAAATATTTAAATAAAGAAAAGCCTGCAAGATTATACAAGTGATGCTTTGCTGTGCAAGCACCACTAATAGGGACTTATAAAGTAATATTTTTATGAATTATTAAAGCCACTCATAAGCTATGGAGATGGATGGAGGAAGGGAGGGTTATCTGACGAGACCTGTTTGATAAACTTTCACCTTTCTGTAGCCAGAACACATCAGTGTTTCACCCCCGTGTCGCTCTCTCTCTCTCTCATATTTCTACAACGCGATACTGGATGAGTGTTGTTCATTAAAATTAATCTAGAAACTCGTTAATAAGATGATCAATAGTTCAGTAGCCATATGGAGGTGACTAATAACGATCACACGTTCAGATTTACAGAGAAACACATCCAGTCCTGTCCTGCCCTGAACACCCCCCCGCCCACACACACACACACACACGGCAAGATCCATAACTGATCAATAACTAGAGTTGGCTACCTAATTGCTTTTTTTAAAAAAAAATTTATTGTGAATTATTCAGGTGCTCAGTATTATTTATACAACATACGAACACATGATTTATTCTCTTTTTTTTTTTTTTTCCTCCTGTCTTTGGTTTTCTCTCTCTTTCCTTTCCTTCATTTGTCAAAATAAATAAATAAAAACCCCATCCAGCTGGCGCATCGAGATGCGAGCATCCAGAAGCTCCAGCGAGATCTGCTCGCGTCTCATCAGGCCCGCGATACCCAGAGTGCTCAGGTAAATCTGCTCCTCTTCTAATAATCAAACTCACTTATAAGATACTCTTTTCTTTCTTATTCGTCTCTATTGCTCCACACGGTTTCCTCATTCCTGTTTCTCTTATTCAAAATAATAATAAAAAAAAAAAATACTAATAATTCCTCATCCTCATCTCCTCTTATATCTGTGGCCGTCAATATCATTTTGCGTCCTACTGTATCGATTGCGCTCGGTGTAAATTGCAGGCATAAGCGAATGCGTGAGGAGGCATTTATATCACGCAATTAAGCTCAAGATAAACACTCGAGGGTCCAAGGAGTCGGGGGTATCGTTCGCTCTGGCTTAATAGGACGCTCATAAACATCTGATCAGAGTCGCGTTTGCATTTCATTTCCACGTCAGGCGAGGCGGTGACCCTCAGTCACGATTCAAACGCGGTATTGATCAGGGAGCGGCCGGGGAGTTCCAATCACACCGGTGCCCGAACGCTTTGCATCCGCTTAAAGGCACGTGCGCCTTTTAAGTCCGAACAAAACAAAAGGAAATCTCATAATTCCCCCCCCAATATAAAGTCATCCCTGTCCTGTTTCTTTTGTTCCCTACAAAACGAGGCACTTCGCTACACTTTCCATGTTTTCCTTTCTACTCGTAGTGTGCTAATGTCACGATTTAAATGAAGTATTGATCAGTTTAGGAGGGGAGAATGGAGCGAGCAGGCGAGAGAGCGATTGTAAGGCAAAGAAAGAAAGAGCCGGGTTATCGGCTTGCATCACACACCGAAAGCAGAGCGTAGGGGATGCGACCGGGCTTCTTCTTCTTCTTTTGTTTTTTTTTTTCTTCTTTTTTTTTGGTTAGGATTAACCACAAAAGAAAGATTTCTCTTTCCTCGTACATATTTTAAACGCACAAGAAGCCTGGGGAAAGTGACGCGGCTTTTACCGCTCTCACGTCCTGGGAAGAGCGCAGTCAGTGGTGGAGAAGGTGAAGAAGGCGTGTTACTCCAGGTGGTGGACGTGAACTGGGTGGATTTACTCCCGGGCCTCTAATCAACACAGCTGATTAATTGATCTCCGGGATTGTCCCGGGGCCTCCGTTTTTTTTTTTGTTGGTTTTTTTTTCCCATTTTGCTGGACTGGACCGGTACCACAGCGTCTGCGTACATCTTCCTTCCTTTCGTCCTTCCTCTCTAGGTGTTGTCCTCTTCCACTTTTCTCCTCCCTCTCTCTCTCTCTCTCTCTCTCTCTCACTCCCTCTCTCTCTGATGACGATGCTGTGTTAATTACCAGATTAATTATTTATTTCACGAATACCACACTGTGGGCCTTTAATAAACTTTCCAAGATTTTCAAAACGTCTCACGTTTTGTTTAGCTTTTTCCCCGTTTCCCGATCGTGTTTATAGTCGTACATCGTTGTTCTTGACAGATAAGTGTTTTACCATTTAAATGTCAAACGGTGCACGAAGAAAAGAAAAAAAATGTCTCGATTTATACATCAGGTTAAAAAGGATTGATTTTTGGTCCATTCATTCAGCGAGAAGCTTTTTTCGGTCCGAGGGACACGAGTCATGAGGGACAGAGGCGAGATCGGTGTCTTTCTGCGTCAGGGTAGCATCCATGGAGGGTTTCGGAAGAGGCGAGGCTCTTTGTAGTGGATTGATTTTTCTCTTCCTCTGCGCCCTGCCTCCTTTTTTTTACCGTTCAATAGCTGGACGTCCAGGAGCAGAGGCTGTGGGAGCTGCAGAGGGAGCTGCAGGAGAAGCAGCAGGAGCTGCAGCGAGGACACAACCGCCTGCAGCAGCTCAGCACCGAGCTCCAGAGCACGAGCAGGAACGCACAGGAGCTGCAGGGTCAGGTAAGATGATCGCTACCAGGCCCAGGCTGCTCAGGCCTTCCTTCTCCTTCTGTCTCCTATCGCTCGCTCACTCTCTCTCTCTCTCTCTCTCTCTCTCACTCTCTCTCTCTCCCTCCCTCGCACCCGTAATTCATTTAATAAACATCCGCGCGGGTGCAATCATACGCATATTTCTCATTGACGTGTGTCTTTATATATCTTGTCACGTTTGAAGTGTAATTGCCGTGATCGTTGTTCTGATCAATATGGAGATGACATGCTCAACGCATCCGTGTCAGGGCGGTCCGGGCCCGGTGCCGCGTCTATTATTTACAAATGACATGGATTGCGACACGACTCGTGTTTCTCGACGTCTTCACGACACGCGAGAATTTGAATGATAATGTAATGACAAATCACAAGACGACTACAAGAGGTTAACGTGTCATTAACGCGCCTCCAGGTTCGGCATGAAGTCCATGATGGGCCGCCGTGATGCTTTTAACTCGAGTATAAGAGTTAGGTGTGGAACACAAAGCTCTGTTTACTGTATATCCGTTATCAGATTTATAATGGAAATGGAAGTTAAAATGCAAAGGTTTTTATATAAAAAAAAATGATTTCAGTAGTATCTGTCCATTCCAGCTGTGGACGTTCCTCAACCTCAGCTACGTCTCTGTAGTTTGTAGTTGGTTTTAATGAGTGATGGGATGTCTTCATTTCTGTACCTGCATCCATTAAAAAAAATATTTTTTTTTTTTTGGAATGGAGGATTTTTTTTGTAAATCTTAGCAAATTTATTTATTTTAAAATATATTATAATAATACAAGTCTACTTAATTGTAAATTATTATTTTTATTTAATTTCTATCTAAATTCTTATATTTAGATAAAATCTTTAGTTTAATTTTACACTCTAGTACAAGTATTAGCGTCTCACTGCACATCACACCGTGCATGGTACAGTACTGAACCTGACAAATAAATTACAATTTCTAGTTCAAATTTTAAAATTTAAACCATCATGATGTTTGACTTTGATTTGCCTTTTGTTTTTCATTCAGAATTGATTAAAACTTTTTAAAAATGTGTTTAGTAATAATAGTAAATAGTCTAAAATCGAATGCATTACAGATCGTTAAACACATACCACAGAATTACAGAAAATACAAATTGCTAGCATGAACAAATCCTCGTGTTTTGCGAGAGCGTTGCTTCTTCTCATTCTGTTGAGTCGATGCAATACCGCCTCCTACTGTACTGGAGTGTGGACTGGCATGAAAACAAAAACAAGCATTTAAATGATCAACAGCATAAGTTACACAGTCTTAAGTGTTTATTAAACACTTTAAGTAGTTTTTAATACTTTAGAATTTGCAAGCGTTACAGCTGCTTGAGACAAACCAGACAGTAAACCGAATTCTCATAAAATGAATTGAAATCGAAGGGATCGTTTAAGTCACAGCTCTAATCCCGACCCGACAGTCACCAAGGATTAATGAATGCTGTTACGTTCCTTGTCTTAGTTTTTTTACTCATTTATTTTTGAATCTTGCAACCTGAGAACTCTTAATGTTTCTTGTTGTGTCTGTGGAATCCAAATCCTAAAGCGCACCTCTAGTGTCAACTTGTGTTGTGAACCTTTCTGGAATAAACAAAGAACACTGTATGTTTTCTTTTTGGTTTTAATACACATTCAGATCAAACAGATAATAATATATTCTTATTCGGTTAACACAGGCTAGTTCTAATACTAATCCGAATTTTGCCAAAATGGTGGCTCTTGCCTCATTTCTATCCTCCCTTGCCTTTGTTGGAATGACGCTTTACTCTGACACGTGTTGGTTGGGATGTACGTTACATCGTCCGTCTCCCAGACACATTTAAAGACCCGTCAGCACGCAGAGTATCATGTTCTCCTGCGAAGTAGGAGTCATTTTGCATGAATGTCAAAAAAATTCAGTCAGCAGTCTGATACATAAACAAACCACACGATGCCCCAGGCCCTGACGATGGAGCTGGGAAGATTTGCTTCGCCGCAGCTCAAATAATATTACAACACTCCCTTTCTGGGGAAAAAAAACAAAACAGAAAAAAAAAAAACTGCTGACCAATCAGAGGCCGGCTCGGCGGCGTCCATCAGGAAACAGCCGTGTCACCTGTCGCTAGGCGTCACGGCAGACTCGAGCGAGAAGAGAGAAAGAGAGCGTGCCTTGCCGAAGGAGCCTGAAAGTAATTCAGCGCAGGCATGACCTGTCTGAATCTCATTACGGCTGTGAGCAGTGAGCAGATTGCGGCGCTCGCTCGCTCTCCTCCATTCTGTTCACATGATATATATAAATAACCAGATAGAAAGAAGCATACTGTAAGCATAATACTGTTTACTTTGTCCATCCTGAGCGGTAAACATGAACAGTCTCTTGAAAAACAAAACTGTATACACTAGGGACGAGATACACCAGGCACCACACGGTACGATGTCACTGATCGTCATCGTATCGCCGTATAAATATTACTGTTGTATAAATATTACTATTCAGCATTAAAAAATTTTTTTTTTGATTTTGTTACAATTTTAAGACCTTTGAAAATTGGTATAACTTAACACTTTTATACCTTAGCTTTATTCAACAGCTTCACACCTGAGCTGAACATGAGTAATTAATCATCACTTATAGCATTAGTTTTGAACTTATGCTAACAAAACTAACTTCAAATACAAGAGTTTAACATTTACCTTGAAATTAAACAAAAAGCTAGATTGTTGCTGTCCCCCGCAATGATTATTATTTCTAAACAAACTCAGCAAATAATTCACTCGTACCACACGGGACGCCAGCGTGGGATTAGTTCAGAGTGCACCACCTGTAGGTTTATAAAGAAACGGCAACGTTTTTACCTCCTCGAACACCAAAAGTCTTGAGCGTGCAGCGTTTTGGGACTAATTAACGCTAACAATATTTTGAGTTTAATGCACACATGTTTACTGATTGTGTTTCGAGACTAATTTCCTGTCCTGGGCAGTAGTAAATACTTTCTTCCAGAAGAGGCAGGAACATAGGGTGACATATAAGAGTGGAGGCAGAAGCACTCAGG
>JAOTQY010000003.1:2317463-2328226 GCA_026413445.1 Dolichallabes microphthalmus
GGAACCTCGGATTACGAGTAACGCAGTTTACGAGTGTTCCGCAAGACGAGCAAAGATTTTTAATAAATTTTGACTTGGAAAAACGAACAAGAGTATCATGTAAAACATCTTTTATTGTGTATTTGAAAGCGCGCGTGTACTGCTTCTTATAACACACGTGTGCGCGTGTGTAACGTAAAAGAAAGTCTCATTAGAGAGACTCAAGGCGAGAGAGAGAGTGTGTGAACCAGCACGGTGTCAAATTACGCGCGCGCACAACACACACACTCTGCAGCGCAAGAGAGAGAAAAACACACACACAGCGGAAACGCTTTATTTTAACTTTTTTTAAAGGTAAATTGTAGGTTAATTTGTTTTATTTTTACTTTATATTTTATATAAATTATTTTCATGTATTTATTTTTTGGGGGCTGTGGAACGAATAATTTGAATTTCAATTATTTCTAATGGGAAAATTCGCTTTGGTTTACGAGTGTTTTGGAGTACAAGCCCGCTTCTGGAACAAATTATGCTCGTAATCCGAGGTTCCACTGTATATATATTAGGGATGCTCATTTCGATTAATTTTCCCAACCGACAACCGCCGTTCGTTAACCGAACATTAACCGTTAACCGATCAGATTAGAATATTAAATTCTAATTGAATGAAAATAGAACTGATGAGTGTCTGATTAAATATGCAAACATTTTTTTTCAGATTTTTTCTGATTTGTAAACGCATTAACATTGTGTGCACTGATTAAGGGGTGCCAATACATTACGCAGTCTTTGTGTGTGTGTTTTTTTTTTTTTACCTGATTAAAAAGCTACAGTGCTAACAGCGATTCTTCTGTGTGTGTGTGTGTGTGTGTCTCGTGTCTCCAGGTCTCCCGTAAAGAAGCAGCTCTCCGCTCTCAGGACTCGGAGCTGACTCGGCTGAAGGCGGATCTACTGGAAGCTCGGAGCGCAGCGGCGGACGCGGAGGCCCGGGTGCGGCCCCTCAGCGAGTCGGCGCAGATTTACAAGCAGAAATACCAGACGTGTGTGAGCAAGATGGCAGAGCTGGAGCGCGCGGTGCAGAGCCACGAGGACGACCGCAGGCAAAGCACAGCGCAGGTCTGACGAAAGTCTCGGAGTCGCTCAAATCAAAGTTTTCAAAAAGAAGCAGAACAATCCGGCATAGCAGGCAGAAAGAGTTTATTAATACTTAATATTTGTTTAAATAGGATTCACAGCAAAAGTATGAAAAAAAAAAAAAAGCCAAATAAAAAACAAATTATAAGTGGGAAAAATTATCTTTGTATAAAAGCGAATTAGATTATAGATGCTAATTAAACCCGGTTCGCCACATATTTATTCCGCATATTAAAACCGTAATCGTTTATATTTCTGCTCTATTTATCCACCACCGCTTTATATCCGGATAAAATCAATTAACCGAGTTCATTAAAATGTATTTACTGTATATCTCAATAAAAACTCTTAATTCTAATCCTCCACAAAAGCTCTCGGCTACACGGTAAGAACGCTAGCGTTTTTAGTCAAGTTTAAATGTTAGGATGTAACGTCGTGTTACAGTGCTGTGAAAAAGTATTTGTCTTTTTCACATTGCACTGGGCAGGTTTGGACAACTTTTGTCGCTTAATAAATGAAATCACTATTTAAAAGCTGCATTTTGAATTTACCTGTGTTTTCTTGGTGTAATTCATTTTTTATTTCATGATCTGAATCGTTCGAAGATCAATTCAGACTGTAGAACACGTGCAACTTTACACGAAAAATATTCATAAAAGTGGCGAGTGATAACGTTATTATCTTGGCCTTGCACGTCTATCTCTGAAAAATTGTTTAGTGCAGCCTGTACTTTTAGTATGCTAATTAGGCCCAACCTCCTTTCCGTGGCACTGAGATCACATGACCTCGTTATAATGTTCTTCAAAATGACCGTCATGGCGGAGACAGAGACGACTCGCAAAAAGGCGCGAGCTTCACTTGTTTGGGGTTCTGGCATCTTGTTTGTTTGTTTTTTTACACCTTGTCATGTGACCCATTTAATTTGCATACTCATTAATATTCATCAGGATCAGCCTTGCCTGTGTTCAGTTATTTCAATGTTTATACGACACGTTGTATTTGCTACAGTGACTTTATTTTTTGTTTTTTCTCTTCATCTTACGCGTGTAATATGAATTCTGAGGACCGTGTGCAGTCTGTGTCAACCTTGGAGTCATTATTTAAGGAAAATTAAAGAAGATTACTTTTCCCAGCACTGTATTTCCATGTCTTTCCGTCCTCTTTACGCTTCAGTGTTGTGATCTGTACCGTGAGAGAGCTGACCTTTAAACCAGTGGTGTTTCAGATGTGTGTGTGTTTGTGTGTGTGTGTGTGTGTGTGTACGCTTTGTTTAAATGCGATCAGGTGTTGGAGCGGGAGGAGCAGGTGGCGCGTCTGCAGGCAGAGGTGGCGGCGCTGCGGAGCGACGTGGAGACTCGCTGCGTTCAGCTGGAGAGCGGAGACGAGGCCCTGACCGTCCTGAGCCGGCGACTGAGAGACGCGCAGAGGGAGCTGGAGATAAGCCACGCCCACGCGCAGGAGCGCGAGCTGGTGATGGACACGCTCCGAGACAACGTGTCCACCCTGCGCAGTCAGGTCAGAGTCCATCCTGCGGTGCAGACGAACCAAGAACGTTACACTTCAGATCGAAACTCGAACCCGACTTGTACAGGCAGCGTTTTCTCAGGAATCACTCAACTTTAATCAGTTCATCTTTCTCCCCTGTCTCACCCCCCTCTCTGTGTCTCTTTCTTGCATTCTCTCTCTCTGTCTTTCTCTCTCTCTCTCTCTTTCTGTCTCTCCTTTTTTATTTCTGTCTCTCTGTCACTGTCTCTCCACTCATCTCTCTATTGGCATCTTTCTGTCCCTCTCCCTCCTCTTCTTACTTTATTGTTTCCCCCTTTTATGTCTCTCTCTTTCTCTCTCTCATTTGATTCCTGTCTTTTCTTCTTTTTTTCCTCTCTTTCTATTTATATTTGTCTCTGTCTCCCCACTCAAGCCCTCTTTCTGCTTTTCCCCCCTCCCTCTTTCTTTTTCTGTCTTTTTCTCGCCCCCATTCTTTCTCTCTTCTTTCTCTGTTACGCTTATCTTTTTTTCTTTTTCTTTCTCCCGTCTCACTCCGCTGTTTCTTGCTCTCTCTCTCTCTCTCTCTCTCTCTCTCTCTGTCATTCCCTTTTTCTGTCTCTCTCTTTGTTGCTCTTCATCTCTCCTCCTTTCTATCTATCTATCTCTCTCTCTGTTTTCGTCTTTCCCACAAACATGTGTTACCCTCTGAGACAAATCAAAGTTCTTTGAATCTCGAATCTTGAATTTAAACCCTCTTTCTGCCTTTTTCTTTCCTCTTTCTTCACTTTCATCCCTCACCTGTCTCACCCTCTCTTGGTCTCTCTTTCTTGCCTTCGTTCTTTTACTCTCTCTCTCTCTCTCTCTCTCTCTCTCTCTCTTATTTGCTTCTTTAGTCTTTCTTCCTGTCTCACTTGCTGTCTCTTCTGGTCTCTTTCCTGCCATTTCCCTCTTTCCCTGTCTCACTCTCTCTCTCACTTTCTCTCAGTCTGTTTACTCGTTTCCTGTCTCCCCGTCTCTCTGTCTGATATCTGTCTGGTTTATGAAGTGACCCATTGTGTCTCTGTGCTTGTGTGTCCAAGGTGGTGGAGAAGGACGAGTGTGTGCTGAAGCTCCAGTCTGATTTCTCTCTCTACAGAGCCACTCACACACACTCCGAGCCGGACTACCAGTCCCGAGTCTGTCGCATCCATGAGCTGGAACAGGTGACTCGTCCCGTCCCGGTGTGACTGATGGCGTGTTGTGACTGATGGCGTGTTGTGTCAGCGTGCTCCATCTTTAATGGACTGTATTGCAGCGATCCGTCAGACTGTCGTATCGGGTGAAGCGCCGGCGTCTGACCGTAGCCGCAGCTCGGCGTTAGCATCGGCGTGATTTAGCGTCCGCTCCCGCCGCTGATTGATTACCCTCCGGCCGTACCGAACGCGCCCGCCGTCCCCGGCAACCTTTTAGTGGCATTTTACACACACTCACGGCCGCTCATTTGGCTATTTATACATCTGTAAGTGGCCATGAAATATAGATTTGTCCTGACGCGTGTCAGACGACGAGCCGCCGCGCGTGACACCTCGTTATTTTAATGGGGGGGGGGGGGGGGGCACCTCAATCCCTGCCACCAACACGCCTGACGTCCATTTTCCTTCTTCTTTCTCTTTTCTTTTAAACCCCAACAATTTTATTCAAAGTAGTGTACTGCTGTTTTTAATCTGCACAAGTGACACACACACACACACACACACACTCTCTGTCTCACACACACTTCAACGGTTTCTTTCTTTTCTTCCTTCTCTCTCCCTTCTTTCTGTCTCTTTTTCTCTTTCTTTTCTTCTTCTCTCATATGTGCATCATCTCTCTTTTTTCCTGTTCTCTCTCTCTCTCTCTCTCTGTCTGACTCTCCTTACAATCTCTTTTTATTTCTAAGCAGCTTGAACTCTTCTTGTTTATCCCTGTTGTCTCTCTTTCTCTCTTTTGTCTCACCCTCTCTTCTTGGTTTCTGTTTTTTATTTCTCTTTATCATGCTCTCTCACTTTC
Organism: Dolichallabes microphthalmus; assembly: GCA_026413445.1. NCBI lineage: Eukaryota > Metazoa > Chordata > Actinopteri > Siluriformes > Clariidae > Dolichallabes > Dolichallabes microphthalmus. The sequence continues at coordinate 2,322,090 of JAOTQY010000003.1, forward strand.
TCTCTCTGTCACTCTATCTGTCTTTCCCTCTTTCTCTGCCTTTTACGTTTTGAGTGCCTTTCATTTTGTACATTTACATCATTGTCTGTCTTATTGAAACATAAAGCATTAAATAAATAGTCCAGGTCTTTCCCACAACCCCTCCATCTCTCTCTGTGTGTTTTTTTTATTTATTACAAATTCATTAATATAGACAAACATTGCTTTAATGTAATTAAACAAAGCATCGTTTTAATATCATTCTTTTTTGTTTGTTTCTATTCATTAAAAAAAGTAACTTTTTCTAAATCAAAGTGACAAAAAGTGACTAAAGCCCCCTAAAAAAGGCCCAGCGACACGCTGTCTGTAGCGCTCTGTATACTTAAGACATGCTGTCAATCAAAAAGGGGTTCCGCCGTTTAAACAGCTCCTCCAATCATCATGCAGCAGCCCAGCGTCCTGTCCCGCCCACTGCTCCATTCACTCCCAGAGAAGCTGAGCGTCCGTGGAAGTGACGATTTTGGTGCATTTATCCAATTACCGTCCAGCTTTTCTGCAGTGAAAAAGGCTAGTCTGTGCTTCGCCATAGAGCTCCAGTGAAGCTGGGCTTCAGGAGGGTTTAACCCGCTGTGCTGCACGGAAATGTAGGACAAGAAAATCACGTCAAACAATCTACAATAAATACCTGATTCTGAACGAGCTAGTCATGAAGTTGAACGCGTTCTAGCGCACTTTTATTAAAACCAATATAAATACGACAGTGCATATATGATCATTTATTTTCTGACATTGTAGAGGAGGCGGAGCCACTGGTGGAGACGTGGGAAGTGAGAGGTGTTCCCCTGCTCTCGTGCCTCCATCTTCTCTGTGCTTCCTCTGAGGCATGGGGACCGTATGTGACGTGTGTGTGTGTGTGTGTGTGTGTGTGTTTTTGTATGCGTGTGTATAGGCGCTGTCCCAGGCCCTGGAGCGCTCCGGAACCTGTCACTCAGAGCTGGAGAAGTTCAGAGAGGAAGCCCAGACGCAGAAGCAGCTGAGAGACGGCAGCCTGGCTGGTGAGAACTGCTCTCCGTCTGCGTCCCTCCCTCATCAGTGACACTCATGTGGGCGTGGCCAAGGAGCTCTGCACCTACGTTGTGGGGAAGCAATGAGCTCTAACTAAACTAAAGGGTCTGTGTGTGTGTGTTTGTTGACGCAGGTAGACAGCTTCAGCCTCTTGTTGACTTTCTGCCTGTTTTTATTTGTTTAATTATTTATTGCTCCACCTTCCCTATGTGACATATTGGTATATTTTTTTTGTTTCATTTTGTCTTTCTCTCCGTCTCTCTCTCTCTCATGTTGTCTTTTCCTGCTCCTCTCTGTCTGTCACTCTCTCACACTATAGCTGTCTGTCTCTCTCTGTCTGTCTGTGGTAAAGCGCTTGTCCTATCATCCGGGAGATCGCTGGTTCGGTTCCCGGGTGATGCTGTAACCTCTCGCAGTCGGAGGTCTAGAGGGAGCTGATTGGCCGAGCTCTCTCAGAGGGGCAGGACGAGAGGTACTTCGTGCTCCCACATTAATCACGGCTCGACAGCCGAAGGAGCGGATAGCGCTGTCCTCCGAGTGTGTTACTCCGCCCCCAACGGTTCGTGAGCTAGCAGTTCGAAAAGACACGGTCGGCTGCCGTCACGTGGTTCGGAGGAAACACGTGATAGTCTGACTGAGTGGTAGTAGTAGTAGCATTAATGTGGGAGCCCCCTAGTGGCGGGGAGGAATTGGACACGACTAAATTAAGGAGAAAACCGGGGGGGGGATTCAGGGATTCAAATGTGTTTTATTGATGTGACAAATATGTACATTCGTATCGCCAAAGCTCAGAGATAAGTGACAAAAAAATAACAGGAGTAGATAGAGAAAAAAAAAACAGTATAGAAAGAGTAACAATAAATAAATGTATAATAAAATAAAAGAGTAGAGACATTAAAAAAAAAAGCATTTATACATACAGTATATGTACATAATAATAATAACAATAATAATAATATAACCAGGATCAGTGCGTATTTGTGTGTGTGTCTATTTTCCTGTCACTCTCTGTCCTTGTCCCACTCTCTCTCTCTCTCTCTCTCTCTCTCAGTCTGTGTTTATCCCTGTCTCTTTTGTCTCAGTTTATTTCTTTGTCTATTTCTTCATCTGTCTGCATCGTTCTTTGTCCTCTGTCTCTCCCTTTCTCTCTCTCTTTCTCGCTGTCTCTCCTTTCTTCTCATTTTAGCTCCCACTCTCTGGCTCCTACAGTATAAAGCACATCAGGCAGAAAAGTTTCCTGGCCACCAGAACACTTTATAAAACCGCGTAAATATTCCGAGATGAAAATCCGGCCATATCGATGGAGACGGGCGACTCGGCGAGACTGCGCGGGCAGCGGTTTCTCTCCGTTCTCCCTCGGAGATCCAGAAGTGCCGAGCACCGGCGGTCATGAGCAGAAATCGGTTTAGTTCCTCGAGTTTGCGACGCGCGGGAGACATGAAGTCTGGACACGGCGGCGCTGAACCTCGCCGTCACTTTAGACCTGCGTTACAGTCTGTTCCACTCGCAGAACAATCCTAATGAGAAACCTCACAAACCGCACTGGCCTATGGGTTCACTTCTCTCAGTGTGTGTGTGTGTGTGTGTGTCAGAGATGCGGAGGCTGCAGGAGTTGATGAGGAAGCTCCAGGCTGATTCTGCGTGCGAGGCTCAGAGCAGACAGGCTGACGTGGACACTCTGGAGCTCAGAGTCACCGAACTGGAGGAACAACTAGAGGCAGCTCGAAGGCAGTGTGTACAGAAAGAGCAGGTACACACACACACACACACTTGTACAGAGATCGCCTGGCCTGTAAGCGAGCACAGAGACGGAGTTTTAACACGACTTGCTTTTCCTCTTGCTCTGTGTTTTTTTTTTTTTTTTTTTTTTCTCCAAACACCGCCTACATGTTTTATTAACAGAAAATACTTTAATACTTTTAGAGGTTATTAGTGTGTTTTATTAATAATAATAATAATAATAATAATCTATAACCAGAGGTGGGCGGTACCCCGAGAACATTTACTGTCTTTACTGTCCTTTAGTTCATATTTCTTGTATCTCTACTTTACTTTAGTTTTATTAGACGAGACTTTTTTACTGTTACTCCGATAAACACGCAGTAGACAATCTGTACCTTAACTTCAAAGGCCGTGCAGAAGCGAGACGCGCTCCTGAGGCAGTCGGAGGCAGACCTGGTCCAGGCGCGGGAGAAGATCCGAGGCAAGGCGGCGGAGGCGGAGAGGCACGTCGCCACCGCGCAGGCTCTACAGACGGACCTCCGTCAGGCCAAGAGAGAGAAGAGAGAGAAGGAGAACGAGTGCGGGAAGCTGCGCACACAGCTGCTGCAGACACGCGAGGAGCTGAAGGAGACCCGGAGCAGCTGCAGGGACAACGGTGAGGAGACCAGACGTCACACACTGTCTGTCATCGTACACGTCACGTGCCGTCGTCATACACATCACACTCCGTCGTCATGCACGTCACACACTGTGTGTGTGTGTGTGTTGTCCTTGCAGCACAGGAACAGGCTCGTCTTGAGGAGAAGGTGCTACTGCTGGAAGGCGGGCATCAGCGGGCGCAGGAGCAGCTGGCAGAGCGGGTAGCCGAGGTGGTCCGGTCCGAGCAGACCCAGAGGCGACTCACCGCCGAGCTCAGGAGAGTCCAGGAGAGACTGGAATCCTGCGAACTGGAGATCCATGACGGCAGGTACACCTCACACACACACGCACTCACACACACACACGCACACATAGATCGACTCTCATTCAGATGATGATAAAATAAAGCTGCTCTTCTACACAGTTTGTTTGTGAGATTAGATTTTTCTAGGGGCTGAAAATTAGAAGCTCAATCTATAAAGTTCTCACACACACACACACACGATCTGCATCAGTTCACAGCCTCGAGATCAGATGTTTAAACAAACGCGAGACGACACGCGGCAGCGACTTTCTCAACATCTCAGCCGTTCGCCAAAGGTCACTCGTTCAGTCAGGCGTAGGAGCTGACGCTAAAGCGCCGCCGCCCGCCTGCCAATACGCATTACGGGGGATTTAGTAATTAAGCGATATGCTGAGGACTAAATTGGGTGTTTGTGGGCCGTGGGGACGCGGCGAGGTCCCTGCAGCCATGCGGATGGGGGATTCTAATTGCCAGGGATATTGATCATCCTGGCCGGGGTGGGCTCGGGAATCGCGCGGGAGATCGATTAGCTGTTTCCGTGGTCGGTTCGTCAATGAGACAGAGAGATAGAGAGGTGTATTTAAAAAAAAAAAAGAAAAAAAGCATGGCTTTAAGCTCGGTTTCTCGCACTCGAAAAAGTGACAAAGCGGTTCATAATTATACCTCCAGGACCTCACGTCCCTGAGCGCGGAGACACGTCTTCGTCTACATCTCTATTTCTATTTTTAGCTAGATTGAAGTCCTTGTATGTTACCGTTTGTCTGTTCAAATCAAAAAGACATAATAAGTAATAACATAATAAATATGATGTTAATGCTTCTTAATGAAAGGCAATTAGTAGATCACATGATGCAAAATACTACTGATGCAAGGTTTTACATCCGCACAAAGTGCACTTTATGTTGTCTTTTTGTCTCGTCCCCAGCTAGTCTTGTTAAGTTATGGTGTTAATTTTTTGGTCGTCTTAGCTCGTTAGCTAGTTACGTAAGTGTCTTAGATAGTTTTGTTAATTTATGTTGTATGTAACACCTCGGTCCTGGAGGAACGTTGTTCTATTTGACTGTGTGCTGAACTGCATATGGTTGAAATGACTTGAGTTCAATTTGATCCTAATTATAAAGTGCTTTAGAGACGGTGATTGTCGCAAAGCAGCTTTACAGAACCAAAAGAAAATGATGGAAATGTGTATGAAGTATGTGAGAGAATAATGTATGAATCGAAATGGTCACATTGTCCCTTCATTTATTTCTTTTTTTTCTTTTTTTTTTTTTTTTAAATTTAGAGAATTTTTCATGATTCAACATGAACAACACAACATACGTACGACTAGGACCAGAGTGAAAATGTAATGTGGTTTTATTTTTATACAGTGCAGAAGAAGATATCGTAGCAGATAAATATACCGTCGACCCCCGAAAGTGGTGGCGGTTATGTTCCTAAAGTACTGTGAATTGTGAAAAAAAGAAAATTTTGGATTTTGTCCAAAGAAAAGCCTGTTTTTATAGTTTAACCTCTAAATATGCTCCAAAAACATTTAAATTTAGTCTCTAACTAGGCTTAATACTGTACATTATCCTTAAAATACGCTTGCTTTGTGTTCTCTATACGGTACTGAACAATTTATACAGCATTACATTTTATATGGAGATTTAGCTGAATTTACAGTATGTTAATATTCATGTTACAAAACTAGTAAATTATATAGCTTTTAATAGTTTAGCGTTAAAACGCATGAAAAATGATACATTGCCACGGAAAAAGGTATGAATAAATTGCAGGGGGTTTCCGCAAGCAATTACTACTTATGTTCTTAGGAAAACTGCGACTCCGCAAATTTTTCAATTGACTTAACGTCATCTACGCTTTCTTAAAATACGATTACAAAATTCTCTGCCAATAGAACAAAAAAATTCCCGCTTACAATTTTAGTTAATATCAAATGACTGTCATACAGTATGTCATTCGAAATCGTAATTAACTGTAAACTCTGACCTTACATTCAGATATTATATCCAAATCACCGGTACCGAACATGCATTTCAGTAGGATTGAAGATGTGATGAGAGGTTTTTTTTTTTTGGATACTTACTATTAGGGGTGGGCGATATACCGGTATACATGGTTAACCGGTAGAAATGTATCAACCGGTAGAGATTTTGGTCTATCGTCTTATCGCGGTTGAGATCACGTGACGTTGCACGTTACGTAACCATGCAATACACATTCACTACTATGAGAAGCCAAACACATCTAAAGTGGGACGAAACCGTGGCACCCGATTGAGCCGGCGTGGGCAGACTAAATATCCAGACCCAGTGGATCGCGCAGCGCGGACCAACTTGAGCAGCGCGGCTCGAATCACAAACCTGCGCGATGCTGATAGAAATAGACCGCGCCGACCATCAAAATACATTTTACCCCGCTGGGA
>JAOTQY010000003.1:2353406-2366456 GCA_026413445.1 Dolichallabes microphthalmus
ACTAAGATCAAGTAAGACTAGTATTGAGATGCGGCCTTGGTCCGAAGCTAAAAACAAGTCGTTTGTAATCTTGACTAAATGAAGTAAAATGTGAAATAGATAGATATTAAACTCCACTTAATTAAACACCTTAATTTATGATTTTTCAGCCGCTTTAAAGACCAAACTGAATGCGGCTCTTTTTTCTTCTTGCCGCCTTTCTTGATAGAATTCTTGGGACGCGCGGTGCGCCTTCACTAAATCAGCAAAAAACAAACGCTTTCCACTGACGTACACGCGCCGTTCTGTTCAGCTCGGTTTGTTTCGCTCATATGCTGATTTCCTGCAGTTTAATTTGAGAATTCTTAAGGACCTGTGAGAGGGTACGTATGTCGAGGTACCGCTCTACTTTTGTTTGGCAATTCATGTATTCACATTAACTCTAAAATCTAATGTTTTTTCGATTCGAGGTGGTAAAATGTTCTCGTTCCTCTACAACCCTGCAGGTGGCGCACTCTATACTACATGTATTGGCAGAGAGTGCAGCATCCCACATGGCAAGAGCGAATTTGTTTGTTTAGGTTAATCTATAATCGTTAATCGTATCGTGATCCTGTCTGGTCCCGGGTGTTTCCCGTCTCCGGTGCCTTAGAACATGAATTATCAAGAAGAACAAAAACAAGAGATGCTACAGTCTGATGAGAATCAGGTGGTTCTGGGATTTGAGCACATTTCCTTCTCTACCTGATGCAAATGTTTCTGACCTTTGAGTTGCAGGAATGTCTTTTCTAATAAACACACTGTAACCCTGAGCATCTTTTGGGTTTCTGTCCTCATGAGCAGGTGATTTAATGGCTGTAGAGAGAGAGAGAGACTGAGAATCTAAAAATCCCATCAAGCGCAAGTCACAGGCAGGAGGGACGGAAGAGACGTGCGAGACGAGGATCAGGCTGCAGTTATGTCTCGAGCAGACCTCAGATGGAGTCGTGCTGTAATTGGATCCCAGAAGGCTGTTCATTACTGAGAGGCAACAGACAGAGGTATTGTAGAATGAAAAGAAAGAAAGAAAGGCTCTGCAGCACTCGTTGTCTTTATCAGGACATTACAAGACCAGGGTTAATTAAAAGTGCACCCAACACCGTCTGGGTTTTCTTTTTTTTTCCCCGTTCCCCCTTCACCTCCTTCATCTAGTGCGTCTGTGCTGTTATTATTAGGTTCATAATCAGAGTTGCTGAAGTGTTTTGGACAGAAATACACGGACCAAACCGCATCAGAGTCACCAGACGCATCTTAGATCCTCTCACAAGTCCGGTTTTACTCTTAATCCTCCGACTCGTGTCCCCGGTGACACACACACACACACACACACACGCCATTTTAATTCCTTTCATCGCCACAAAGGCCTGCAGCATAAATCGCTTAGAAAGGTGACGCCTGCCACCGTCATGCAGTCCGGGGATTTTTCAAATGTCAGCCAGTACCACGGATTTGTCCCAATTAAACGAGTGCAGGAGACCATTTCCAATCTTCACAAAGAACGTCTTTAAAAGAACGACTTAATGAAACCTCGCTCTCCGTCTACAGAGACGCCGAAAACAGAAAAAGATTGACTTAAAGTCCTCCCTCAGAGGCCCGTGAGCCACCAGCGCACAGGAATCCAGAGTCAAATCAAGTACAGCTTCTGATCCATACAGACCATAAACCTGTAACTTAGGAAACACATCTGGATGGTGTGTGGACACACCGAATAACAGCTGCGTTAAGGCCTGCTGTTTAAACGCCCAGATGTGGTGTAAGTGGAATACAAACCACGTCTAAAGCGATAATCCACACACAAAGCGTGAAGATTAAGAGTAAAACCGCACTTGTGAGAGGATCCGATTTGACTCTGGATTCGTGTGTTTCTGTCCGAAACACTCCAGCGACTCTGATTTTGTGCCGTTACAGGATTATTATTTTTCTAATAAGGTGTTTGATTTGACTTACATACAATGTAAATAATATTTTGTAAGCGTATTTAAATTACTATCTATGATGTTTAGGACCGGCGCCGTTTCCTCACCGTGTGATCCGCGAGCCGTAATCTAAATCCTCTTATTGTTTTCACAAACAGCGATAAACAACCAATAACTCACCAAACTCTTTTATTCTCTCGTAAAATTTATTAAACAAAAAAAAAAAGTGGCTCGTCATGACGGTAATGTGGTCGAAACATTAAAGTTTGTTTATAGACGGAGCTATTCATAGAGCAGCTGTTAGAGGAAATTAATCAATGCCTAATTTAAGGTGTACAGATCGCTTGTTTATAATCTGATGGAAAGAACAAACCCGCAGACGGATCAGTTTGAGACGATGCAAGTTTTAGAGACGATACAAGTTTAGTTTATACTTGTTTTTTTTTCTTTTCATGTTGATTACACACAGTTTAAATAGTTGCTTTGTTGACTAGTTTATGAGGAAACATTTCCCAAAAACTAACTTATAGAGGTCATTTCTACTTCTAGTCTTGAACTGAAGTATTTTCCAGTTTCTCATCTTGAAGTTTTTCTTCTGTCCAGTTCACGACTCAGCAGATATTCAACTGTTTCTTCTGCGTGACAAAAAAAAACTGGAACATACAGTAATCAGTCAGAACTTCCTGCTCGTGGTTCAGGGATCTTCACTTGACAAAATTCTTTAGTGAGAATCAATTCCTTTGTGTATGTTGCGCTTCACACTAGTACATTAGTCGATATTTTAACAAAAACTGCAACAAACTCACAAAAGTTGAAATGAAGAGAGCTTTAAAAACAAACTCTTGTTTTACAGCGGCTTTAATTTATGCACTTATAGATCTTTCATGGTAAATTTCTTTTACATTTTCAATTGCAATACAATGAAAACAAGTATTTTCATGACTCTACGTTTATGAGCATTTTCAGGGTTTTTTTTTTATACATTTGCTGCAGATGTAATATTTACAGCTGGAACAAAAATACTAAAATAAATCGGAGCATCGGGAGTCACAATGGAGACGTTTGCAAACATTATTATACAAATGTGTAAAAAAAATAATAAAAATGCGTACAGTAATACACTGGACCTAGAGGCTGGAACATTAAAGGAGGGGAATGTGTGGAACGTGAAAACCAGCTCTGCAGTGAAGACGACGAGTCCTCCATCTTTCTCCTCTGTCTTCTCTTATGCAAGTGCTCCTACTGCTGGCGCATGCTGGGAAATACACCGGCTCCGACAGACAGCGGGACGGGAGGCTTTAAAGGCCGAAGCGTGCAGGGGTTCGCTTTGGAGTCATGGGCACGTCCTCCCTCCGGCCCGGGGTGCAGATCTTTATGGATCTGTTCAGAGAGAAGGAACAGGAAGGCCACTCGTAATTCACTATACAAGCAGTTTTCATTTCCTTCACTTTTAATAAACTCAATGAAAAGAAGCGTCTCAGTTCATTGTGAAGTTTAAGACAAAACATGTTATAATCTGGATAGGTTGAAACTTAAACATTAAGACTTTAATATATCGTGCATCTTACGTCCTAGAAATTGAACCAAAAAAAATGGAATAAAAGTCTAGTAGGAGTCTGGCCTGGATGTCTAGCAGTTTTCACTTCCTGAACCGTGTGACTTAAAACACACTACAGATAAAGATTAGGTTTTATCTTTACCATGATGTAATGTGTCGCTGATCTAGGAGCAGCTGCTGTACATCACGCTTTAAAGCAAATGAATAATGTTACTGAAATGACATGGTCTTGTTTGTTTTTCCTTCAGTGATAAATTCCATCTGGTCTCATCTTCACACCTTAATTTCTCCAGATGTTCATAATGTTTGTAGTTTTACATTTGTGATTTAATAATAATAATAAAAAAAAAAAAGTACATTCTGTCTTCTGTTCGGTTCTTGGCTTCAAAAATAAAACGTCTTAAATCCCGAAGACGTCCGCGTGGGGGCGTCACTTTAATTAAGTATCACATCCTACACATCACGAGCCGAATCAAAACTCGGGTCTTTTCCCCTTTAGTGCGAACGCTGTCAGTGTCGGTCGACTTTGATTTAGAGATATAATGTACTGATTAATTAATAATGTGTCATCTTAAAAAAAAAAAAAGAAGAGATTGCGTATGTGATGCCGGCAGATGTGTGCGAAATTAATTTCTCGGATTAATGGGAAAATTAAAGTGTCCTCGTCTCCTGTGCCGCAGCATTACTGCTACAGTAATGGAGGTCAGCCAGGAGTCAATATTATTTCTGTTCCTCTCGGGTGCAGACGAGAGGTGAGAAAAGCTCATCAAGGAGCCGAGAAGAGAGAGAGACTGCGGGTCAGACGGAGCCTGAGGAAAAGGTTTGATAATAGCTTTCCCAAAATGACAACATTAGTATTTCTGCACAGCCGAGTTCAGGCCCGAATCTAAACGCCACGATCGTGCTTTTCAGGAAGTGAGAGAGAGAGAGAGACGACGCTTTATAGCAAACGAGTGTGTGATGGACGGTACCTGGTGCTGCCCAGTGTGTTCCTCTTCTCCTGTTCCTCTCTCCTCGCTCGCAGCTGCTCTTCAGCCAGAGACATCTCCTCCTCCATGTTGGTGATCTCCTCCTTCGCTCTTCGACGGTTCTCCTGAGAAAAACAGTAGATTTAAGGCGTTATTATGGAAAATATATAACTATTGTTTTTCCACAAATTAAAATAAATGTTTACGGCTGGGCCGTGAGACGCGAATGCACCGCTGTCTTCAGTTCTTCATCAGAAGTGAATCTTCGTTCCCATGTGTTTAGTCTTCAGCTCTTCGATAAGCGTCTCACTGTAACGAGCGCTGTCGAGTGTTGAACCTTTTCCCTGATGATGTTCCAATACTTCTGGCCCCCGAGAATCCCAGAGAACTGTAAGCGTTTATGAATTTTCCAGCTGATGGTTTCGACTTTTGACCTTTTTGATTGAGGACGTTTCCGTTCCAGACTCTGCTGTTGACTCTCGTAGTGATGAATCCGCGTCTCGTCACCCGTCATGATTCTCATTGAGAAACTTGAACCTTCCTCAGAGTATCGCTCAGAATTGTGTTTGCAGATACACTTCTGTTTCCGCTTGTTGTTTCAACTATTATTAACAGGCTCCCGGGGAGACGGGAGCCTCGGACGGAAAGCGCTGATCAGACGGCGCGGCCAACACAAGCTTTAAAAATGTGATCTGACTGCGGCTCATTTTCGACTCGCTCTCGCGTATATACACGTTTAAACACCTTATAAATCAACCATTTTCACTTGGTTCACCATTTCCTCCTACATTACCCACAATGCTGTTGGTGGTGCAGTGAGATTTAGGCCTCGCTTCATCTCTAATCTAAAGAGTACTCTTACAACTCGAAGACACGACAGTCTGGACGGTTTCACGGCGGTCTTCTTACCTGTCGAGTCTTTCCCGCGTGTTTGATGCTGTAGAACATGGGGCCGAGCTCGGCCAGCCACTCCCCGTCCACCGCCGTCACACACTGCATGTACTCCTGCAACACACACAAGCCCAAATCTCAGCATGAACACACACTTTGGATGACTTTTGTTCTGAGGCTCAATCAGACTTTTTTTTTTTTTTTTTTTAACATTTCTTTATTCTAGCCTCTGTAACTCTGTGCCAGTAAATCCCACTAATTTGAGATCTGTTGCATACAAAACTATTTTTGGAAATAGTGTGTACAGAACTTTTTAATGTTACAAATAACTATTATTTCTCACTGATTCAGTCCGTTTGATTTGACCGTCTTCTCACTTTATCGTTATATCCATCCGGTGGTTTACTCACGTGCTTATCGTCTGGAACTCTGTGTCCTTGCCTGTATTCTTTCTTTCTGTCCTTGTAATTTGATACATCTTGTTTTTTTCAGTTCTCTGCTATGACAAAACTACTTCCCTCAGGGATCAATAAAGCAATCAGGAAAGCAATCTATCCATCTATCTATGCATGAATATGCCGAAAGCTACGACGTCGCATTCAGTGGGGATTTATGGAGGCAGAGTAACAGTAATATAAGGACAAATCAGAGCGCTGAGCATGAATCAGGTACGGAGACGGAGGGTCACGCCGTCCCCTCAAACACACAGAGGGAAATGAAAACGGGCTCAGAGTGGCTCTGGTATGTGAAGCTGTGTGTATGTCAGATAGGGATAGCGCTACCTTCGTGGTCATGACCAGCTCGTGGTAGGTGATGTAGTCGGGGGTGTAGCCCATGCCGAAGAGAGAGCTGGTGGGGTGGAGGTGACACGGCATGCCCGTCCTCACGTTCACGTACTCGCCGATGCCCTGAAAACACACACGTCAATTCACAACATGTACACTTCTACAGTAATCAGGTTTGGTGGGGGTTTACACGGAAAATGAAGCATAAATACATTTATTTAATATTTATTCCAGATCTTCCAGGAGGTTCTATAGTTGCTCTTTTATAACTTTATCCAAACTGTCTGACTCGAACGAAGTGACACTTGTATTTTTAACCGATGCAGAACACCATGAAGATATCGGAATTTATATGAGGTGCCAATAATTATGACACAGACTTGTATATATGTAAATATAAAAAAATAATGAAAAAATATGTTGGCGTCATGTGACATTTTGCGACGCGGCCGAAGCACAGTATTGGTGCTGATTTTATGGGGGTTTTTTATGCTTTACATATAAAACAGTTTCTGCAACATTCTGGAATTTCTGGAAGTGACTGATCTCGCTTCACAAAAAAAAAAAAAAAAAAAAAAAAGGTTGATAACTTTAGAGCCGTTTTGGAGAGATGATGCCTTAAAAATAGACATTACAGTCTCGTTATTGTACTAGTTATTGTATTTTAGTATTGATATTAAATTACTATAAGCTTTTAGAAGCATGTGACCTGTAAAAACTGTTGCTTAAATTAAAGAGATTTTTTTTTTAAAAACATACATAAAGTCTGTAGTGTCCGTAACCATGTCAAATTCATGTTCCAATATCTTAATTTAGCAGTTCAGAATAATACACTTTTTTTCAGGTTTGTGTCTTTTCATGTAAATTCTAAACAAGTTCCATCTGAATGACAGTTAAGACCGTTGAAAGATTTGAATTTTAAAAAAGGTTCCGGACACTAGAGACATCAAAGGGCAGGAAACTGTATTTAGCAAATGTGTTTCTTTTTATCAGATGAAAATATAAATGTGAAACATGTTGGGGAAAAAAAAAAAAAAAAAAAGTATTTATATTAAGCATCATATTTTTAAAAACGGTGTCACATGATCCTATCTGAAAATTCACTTTTTCCACCACAGGTGAGACACTTTTGAGCCCCGATACCATGTTCTGTCCGTCACGTTTCAAAATAGACACACAAGGTGCCAATACTTCTGCTAATAACGCTTTTGATAAAGACGCGTGAATCGCACCTTCAGCTTAGCCGCCTGGTGGAAATAAGCGGCGCAGATGCACTTCCTGATCACGTCCCAGTCCGAGCCGCAGGACACCAGGTTCATCTTCTGCTGCACCATGATGTCCTTGAGCTGAGCTCGCACCTCACGTACCTGAAAAACACACACGCGCACACACACACATACACGTTATTCACCAAATCAGACAAAGACAATCTCTATAACAATATAATAATAACAATACACAATTCATCTGACGAAATGATCAGGCTGCTAAGACTGAGCCGCACGTCTCCACCTTGCGCATGGCTTTGGTGTGGATGAAGTGCTCGTTGCACCAGATGCTGGAGTAGTTGTTGTTCTTCCACTGCAGGTAGACGTTCAGGTAGGTCAGGTGATCGCTCTCGGGTACGGCGAACTTCTCCCTCACCTGGTCGCTCTCCTCCTCTCGGCCCTGACGGGAGCAAAACACATGTTTTTGTTTGTTTGTTTTTTAGCAAAGATAAGGGTGTAAAGAACGTTTTTAAAAGTTATGTTAAGGAGAAGTGAAGGCCTGAAACCTTGGGCCTGTAGAAGATGGTCGGTACGGATAACATGGAGACGATGATGAGGATTTCGGCGCTGCAGCCGATGTCGCAGGAGACGATCAGCATCTTGGATAAGGCGGGGTCTAAAGGGAACTCCACCATGAGCCGACCGGTCGGCGTCAGAGCGCCTGAGACAGACAGACAGAGACAGCGTGTGACATATCGAATTGCCGCTACACATCATCCATTTTTTTTATTTCTTTCCCCCCCCTTCTTAACGACTCGTGTCCTTCTTACCAGTGTTGTCCAGAGCTCCCAGGATCCACAGCTGGTACATGGAGTTCAGCATGTTGTCCTCAGGCGGAGGGTCCATGAAGTGGAAGAGCAGCAGGTCCTGCACGCCCAGAGACTTGAGCAGCAGCACCACGTTAGCCAGGTTGGTGCGCTGGATCTCGGGGATGGTGGTGGTCAACATCTCGTTCTTGTAGGCGCTCTGAGTGTACAACCTACGACCGTGATTAGAAATCTTTACTCTTTCCAGGAACGTCGTTATATCAAATGTGAAATTTAAACAGTGAAGTTTAAGCACATTTATGAACAAACAAGAAAAATGATGAAAGGTAAGAGGACATTTTACTCCCCCTCGTACTGGACCCTTACCCTGGACTCTTACTGAAAATGAGAAGATACAAGACACACGAACGTCACTGACACGAGCTGTCTAATCAATAAGTGTAACAGATTGGTCACAGAGGCTGCGTTCACATTGTGACTCAAGTCCCATGTCACGATTTATTTAAATGCCTGCTTGAATCTTCGCATCCGAGTCACTTTCGTACGTGGCTCTAGATCCGACACATATCCGATACGTACATGAAGATGGGACTGGGAAAGCTCAACGGTTAAGCAATTGGTCTATGGATCGGAAAGTCCCAGGTTCAAGTTCATGTTGGGCCCTTGAGCGAGGCCCTTAACCCTCAACTGCTCAGATGTGTAACGAAATACAAAACGTAAGTGGCTCTGGATAAGGGCCGTCTGCCAAACGCGTAGATGTAGAACGAGCAGATCAGAATTTACATGATGATTATATATATTTTTTTGCCTCTGCTCATGTGTAGGACGCTCGGTGATGTCATCAATTAGCACCGGCAACGCAGGATTTTACAGCCATGCTAACAACACAGGTAAAGCGAGAGGTCTGGCTTTCCTCCTTCTTCTGAACCTTAACAAATACAGCAGACTAACTGCTCACTGTCCTGCAGAGAAAACCTCAAGTAGAGGTTTTTTTGTTTGTTTGTTTGTTGCCAAAAAGCACATTTTCGGTTTAAAATTAATACACAAACTCATAGCACAAATTGTGAGCAAATGAGACGTATCGTGGTTTCAGAGAATAGACATGTCTGTGTTCGAGTCAGTTAAAAGTCCCGGGAAATTATAAACGTGAACCGTCATGACATGAAAATCTGATCTGAACAAAATAATTTTTTTTTTTAATCAGGAATCAAGAGACGTGGGATGCGATGTAACGAAACCGAGCGTAATCATGCTGTAGCTCATCATCCAGATTCAGGTTATGTTTGTCAGCGATTGCTCAATTTATTTTTTCATTTTAAATGTGACTGGACCAACGTTTTCACTATTCCTAAAGTCACACTTTCCTCATCTTGAAATGAATCACAGATGAACAGAGGAGGAAGATGAACAAAATATCCTGTTCTAAATTGGTCAGGGTGAAGAATGATGATGAAGAGGGACAGAATGACCCGTCCTTTCTTTCCATGTCCCTCGTTATGGACAGAGCGCCGTGCACTACAGAGGACCCTCATCTCTCAGACACACTTTCAGCTCTCTTCAGTTCTTTACTTTAGACTAATCCAGCTACACTGATTACCTCCTAGTGTCTGTGTCTGTGTGTGTGTGTGTGTGTGCGTGTGTGTGTGTGTGCGCGCGTTGTACCTGTAACACTGGCCCGGTCCGGTTCTTCCAGCTCGGCCCGAGCGCTGGTTAGCGTTAGCCTGGCTGATGGGGTAAACCTGCAGCGCGTCCATACCTATACGCGGGTTAAACACCTGAACAAACCAACAGCAGAACAACAGGTGTTACCTGAGGCCGAGAGTTATTTTAGATTTCAACTCCAAACAGATGTTTAATACCTTGAGCTTGCAATATCCAGCATCCACGACAAACATGATGCCGTCTACGGTCAGAGACGTCTCGGCGATGTTGGTGGCCACGATGCACTTCCTCACGTTGTCTGGAGCCTGAAACATAAAGAAATAAACTGTTTGTCTTCTAACAACATGTGAACAGTGTGGAGTCGCACAGGAACAACATGAGGAACTAGTTACGATATTAACACCACGAGAATGCAGATATAGAGGTCATTAAACAATCGTAAATGTGCAATAGAAATAAAGAAAGGCATTTTTAAAGAATGTTAAATAAAATGTAAAAAAATATATAAAAAAGTCACAAGTTGTCTTAAACAACTACATATCTAATATAATGTGTATTAAAAAAACTACTAAACATTAATTTAGGTTGTGGTGTTGATTGACACTGATTAAACATATTGAATAAGTTTTTGTCTCTACAAAGCGATGATCTTTATTCCTGTCAATCTTCTGCTTCACTCTACATTCCAGCAGGTTTTGCACCAAATTTAAAAAAGGAAGCCACACTTAAGTATTAACAGAAGATGGAAGCAGTTTGTATTTTCTAAAAAAAATTTTTAAAAAAGTTTCTGTATATTTTTAAAGAATTTTAAAGTGTTTGAAATGTTTAAACATTTGTAGGTTTAACTAAACAATTGACAAAAATGTGAATCGATTCTGATTAGATACTCACCGACAAAAGACCGACTGAATTCCATAAACTATTAAAGTAAGCTCTATAACACAGCACGGCCTTACACCTTTAAATGACTGAATAAAGCGACGAAGCCGTAACGTCATAAACGTTGTCATTTCCGACCCGGAGCGGGCGGAGCAGATGCGGTACCTTCTGGAAGATCTTGGCCTGCAGGTCCGAGGGCAGCTGAGAGTAGATGGGCAGGACGGCGAGCGCGGGAGCGTTCTCCAGCTCCTCTAACCGCTCCACGATCTGATCCGACGTCACCTGCAGCGAGACACGGCCGTTTTTAAAATCCCTAGCGTTCACACTCCGAACGATGGAATCTAAACTAAATCTGTTTGTTTTTTTAAAACAGAAAACATCCTCAGTAAATGACTGACCTCGATGTCCTCCTGGCCGGGCATGAAGATGAGAATATCTCCCACCATGCCGCTGAGGTGGATCTGCAAGGCCTGCTTCACTGCAGCTTCCACATAGTCCTCCTGAGGTGTCTACACAGACGTACACACACACACCTTTAGAAACACGTCAGATTCATACGACTGCATTGGACATGAAAAAAAGAGAAGAGCAGATCTTCACCTTACTGAAGAGGATGTCCACAGGGAACGTCCTTCCAGGAATGTGGAAGATCGGAACGTTTCCGAAGAACGCCGCGAATTTGTCCGAGTCCATGGTGGCCGACGTGACTATGAGCTTCAGATCGGAGCGTCTGGACACCACCTGCTCAAGAGAGACGAATCACGCTGAAGAGTTTCAGTCTCGATTCTGATGTTTTAAATTTGTGCAGTAAATCATTAATAAATTTTGTTACATATTTAAAATAATAACGACGTCATCATTCAGTTCTCGACAGTTTGTTGAGTGCTACATGACGAGGTGGAGACATTTCGTACAGACCTCTCGGAGCAGACCGAACAGCACGTCCGTGTTGAGCGAGCGCTCGTGTGCCTCGTCCATGATGACGGCGCTGTAGTGGTCCAGATCGGACTCGCGCAGAGACTCTCGCAGCAGGATCCCGTCCGTCATGTACTTTATTATCGTCTTCTCCGACGTGCAGTCCTCGAAGCGGATGGCGTAACCGACCTACATGGATCAGGGTTAAAGTTTTTAACAACTCACGAGCACACACACTGCAGAAATCACCAGCATCAGGAAGATGAATATAGATACAGAATTTACATGAAGTACTGTTCACAATAAATATGCATGGACAAGACGGGTCGAATGTCATGTCAAAAAAAAAAAGAATAAATGAAAAACTACGTTTAAACATTAATTAAATGATGTGTGTAGGTAAAACAGCCATTATTGTATTCTCAATCAGAGTGCAGTTCTCAAAA
Source organism: Dolichallabes microphthalmus (assembly GCA_026413445.1). Taxonomy (NCBI): domain Eukaryota; kingdom Metazoa; phylum Chordata; class Actinopteri; order Siluriformes; family Clariidae; genus Dolichallabes; species Dolichallabes microphthalmus. The sequence continues at coordinate 2,365,480 of JAOTQY010000003.1, forward strand.
AGACAAGCAAAATACATCCTTAAATAAAGTGTATTTTTTCCCTAAAATAGATTTTTTTTTCCAGTTTTCCAGATATACTCTTTCAAGTTACAATGATTTAAATAAACTAGAGGGAGATATGAATAGGATTTATTCCACATTTGTGCATTTTTTCTAAGCAAACATGTAATTCTCATGTTCGTCCACCAGATGTCAGTGTTGGCGTATAAAACATGCATGTGGTTTTTGAAGCATCTATTCATTACCTCAGAGAATCTTCATGTTCTGAGGAAAACAGAATATTTACTAGTAGGCTATAGAGCCGATTTGTAAAGATTGGTCTCTTTTTGGTCCTTTGTCTTTCAATACGAATGAACAGAAAACACAACAGTAAATAAATATTCCAAGCACCACTACAATCAGAGTGTGTGTGTTTACAGCAGATTGAGTAAGTGAGCCTCACCTCCTCCCCGAGGTTGCTGTTCATCTCCTCGCTCACTCTCTTGGCGACGCTCATGGCGGCCACCCTGCGCGGCTGCGTGCACCCCACCATGCCGTAGCTGGTGTAGCCGTCCTCGTGGAGGTACTGCGTGAGCTGCGTTGTCTTCCCGCTGCCCGTCTCCCCCACCACAATCACAATACTGTTGTCCCTGTGTGATTATCGAGGACAGAAAGCAGACGCTAGATGATGAACTGCCAACAGGGATGAAACTCCGCCCACTGAGGGCAAAATACTGGAACTACTGCAGATCAGTTACATATACACATAGTTAAGTTCAGAAAAATTAGTCAAATTGTTTATTATTTGCTCAGGACACATTCTTCCAGGACAAGATGATAAAAATTTGCCGTGTTTTTAATTATTGTGGATAAAATTGAGCTTTAGTTTAGTTTTTTTATTCAGACAATAGCGAATAAAAATCAATCTTTGTCCAGATCATATTACACTATAATTTAACAATTTAAGTATTGAATATTTTTTTTAAAAATTATATATA
>JAOTQY010000003.1:2431536-2441947 GCA_026413445.1 Dolichallabes microphthalmus
ACAGTCTTATCATTTTGATTCGTACACGTTCACATCTCATACAAACTTAAATAATTCTTTTGATTGTGTAAAGCTGCTTTGTGACAATGTCAATTGTTAAAAGCGCTATATGAATAAAATTTAATTGAATTGAATTGATAATAAATAAATCACATCTACATTTTTTATTAATGACTTGTAATTTAATGACTAGTAAAAATGTAATATTCAAATGAAAAATGTTAATGTTATTAATGTTAATATTACTTCATAGGCCTATCGCTGCATGCATACTGTAGAGGATAATGTGTGCATTATGTTATGTCTCAAACATTTATGTGTAACCGAACAAGGCATGCGCTTGCTTCAGAGTGTGAGCTTTTATCACTCTGACATTTAGGGGACATCTAAAATTTCTCTAAATTGACCTCAGATGCCATTTGCTTATGAGTGAAAAGCAAAGCCAAAGTGGTTTTATATTGCACGGCGTAATGGTGGACGTCTGACACGAGCAGCCGGCATACACTTCCTGCAAAACAGCAGCGTCAGGAACATTCCTTATAGGGCCAGGGGAAAAAAAAAATCTTTTTAGCTCACATTCACCTCCCAATCACTTCCAAAATCATTTTTGTTTCAGCCAAAATGATGATGACTCTATTAAGTCTGATTGCTGGCATTTTACGTATTTCACTGTCAGATAAACATTCTTCAGTTCTAGATCTCCTGCAGTGCCTGATACACTGCGACAGATAAAGTTAATTACGTTCTAATTATATATCAATCTCAGGAGACTTAACATGGTGGACTTTGAAGATTTAACAAATAAAAAGGTTGAGAGAAGAAATACGTCTCCTTTGAGAGGGAAGGTTAAGGCTGGAGTCAGTGGAGAGCCAATGCTTTGAGGATTGGCATCAGAAATGCTAACGACGAACAGGACAAACATCAAACATCACAGGTTCAATGGAAGGCTCTGATGAAGCTGCTGTCCAAACAGGTGAACAGATCAACAGCACAGCGTCATCAGTTTGTTCATCAAAGCTCAAAGCGCCGACAGCTGAGTAGTACAGATACTAAAGTGAAAATGATTTGCCGCTGTGGGTAACCTTCGTTATAGGTGCAGTATAGAAATCCTGGATTTGAAGATGTCGGAAATGTTATTACAACAACAACAACAAAAAAGCAAATCAATATACAGAACATATTAGGAGTATATAAATGTTTACAATATTAATGGCATCATTATCTACCCTTTTTTTTGCCTAACATTATGTTGTGGAAAGTGGATCAACATCCAACAGCTAAGAAGTACTTAAATTGCCGTCTGTTTTTCAACAATCGTTGAGAATACCAAAAAAATTCACGAAGGACACTACATTGCCAAAAGTATGCACTCGCCTACCTGCACATGCATAGGAACTTGAGTAACATCCCATTCTTAATCCATAGGGTTTAATATGATGATGTTGACCATGCCCCCTTTGCAGCTATAACAGCTTCGACTCTTCTGTGAAGGCTTTCCACAAGGTTTACAGTAGAAGTGTGTTTATGGGAATTTCTGACCGTTCTTCCAGAAGCACATTTGTGAGGTCAGACAAGAAGGCGTGGCTCGCAGTCTCCACTCTAATTCATCCCAAAGGTGCATTACATTAAATGTTACAGTACATTACACACAGTTCACAAAACCTTTGAAGAGATGCGTAGACTTTCTCTCATCACCAGATTATTGCGTTAACATCTTGTTAGAAGCCTGCTCCATGTCACATCTCCAGCCTCATCTTAAAGGAAATTTCAAGCCAAGATCCCAGCAAAGTTTCATGCATCATTTCAAGCCAAGCAAGCAAGTAACATGTTCAGCCTTGCCTCAAACCAAATTTCATGCCCTGCTTTGAAGCAAGTTGCATGAGTCAATTTCAAAAGAAGCAATTCAAAGACAACATGAGTTTGAACCTTGTTCTGCGTTTCTTTTGTCAAGTTTTCAAGACGTGTACAAAGAATTGGATTACTGTACATGAATTGTGCTCTGGACTTTTCTACATGCTTCTCAGAAGGATTACATTGTGTTTCTTATTGTGTGTATGTGAACAGTGAACAGTGTATTTCTGAACCTTTTCCCAAGTCTATGGATCTGTTTGTCCAACACCATGAATCTTAGGTTTTATTTTTGAGCTTGCCACAGGCTGCCATATCTTGCTTTTCATCATGAGCTCATTAAAGTTTCATATACAGGACACTGTTCATGTTAGTGTATGCTTTTGGGTCTGTCTAGTCTGTCTGGTTTAGCTGGAACCTGACAGTGACAGGTATAGATATCTGATTTGACAACTTAGACTGCATTAATATTGCAGGGATTTCAGAGAGATTTGCAGCAGAACCAAAACATGTTTGCGGAATGTTTTAATTACAGAATCAATGATGTTCCTTCTTAACAATTATTATTATTATTATTATTATTATTTTTATTATTAATGTTAGTATAACATCATGTCTACCCAAACAGGCAGAGTGGTGCTGGTTGAATAGCCCCAGCTCAGCATGATGGTTATAGACAGACAAGGCACAAATGGTAAAGGAGGGAAGTGAAGTACAAAGACAAGGCTGGTGACAGATGATTGTTGCAGCTGATCCCTCTCTCTGGAACATGCCAGGAGAAATAAAAGATAGTGTTCTCAGAGAGAGGTGAGGATAAGCTGCTTGAGTTATACTATGATTTTCTCTTCATCCAAAACTACAGACTTGAGCCTGGATGAGCCATTATTGCTGTCATACCACTGAGCCATGGAACCGTGGGCTTCCCTGAGATGCCATGTTGACTCTGATCTTCCACCACAAGGCCACCATGACAGAGGTCAAGTCCTATTGCAAAAACTGCCACTCCATCAGTGACTCCATTCCACTCACACTAACACCCATTTCCTCACCCACAAAAGTTCTTTTTACCTCCCCTTTGTGAGTCAATTATACTCCTGTCCGTGTCTCATTATACAAGCACGGTAGGGGAATTGATTTATTGACCCAAGTATGTCAGACTCAACTATGATAGGTGGTGTTATGCCCCCTTATCGGTGGCAATCAATGATATTGCTGGTTGGTCAATTATATCACAGTTCAAAGCGATCAATTAACAAGTTACCTAGGAGCAAACTGATAACATGTCAAGTGGTGAAAACATGGACAACTGTATATTTGGTATGTGCTGAACACATTACTTTTTGTACCAATAAGATGCATGCTATTCCTAGTGTTTTGATGTTTCCAGAAGGCCGATGACACTGCTTTATTGTTTAAGGGCTTCTTCCGCAATGATGCATTTTGTTCGACTTCTGGGTCATAGCAGTGGGTGGGCATGATGGACCTGGGTGGGCCTGATGCAGAGCACTTAGGCCGATCACTCTAGCCGATTAACTTGTACATGAAAGGAGTAGCTCAACTTCCAACCCCATTATCTGGGTGTTCTTGTTTTGTCCGGTTTCATTCACAGTAACAAAATTAGTCAGACTAATAGAACATCACGTAAATGCACTGACTGTGTTTGTGCTCTGCCTTGCTTCAGTACTCAACACCACAGTGTTGGAGATTACAGGCAAGAATGCAAACCCTACCTTTCTATAGTGGTGCACCGGATCGGAGTTGATCCGTGATCCACATGGACTCATGGTTCGACATGCACGTGACCCACAGATTAATTGCTAATTTTTTAAGCTTGTGGGTTAATCTTACAATGAACAGAGCCTGTTAATCAGTCAACAGCAATAACTAGAGGTGGAGCAGAAGAACTCGAAAAGCCTCCCGTGTCATTCAAATTGCATTTATGGGAGCATTTTAGCGTCCCTGTAAAATCTAATGATGATGGAAGAAGGTTGGCAGACAAAACAGTTACAGTGTGTGTAGGCACTGTCGCACGAGAAAGCCGCATGAAAACGGTAATACATCAAATATGGCCATAAAACAGTGACATCAACTTGGTGTGCCGTCATGATGTACAGTAAACCGCAACAACCACAGCATCTAAGCAGCCCTTTGCACCAGAATCAGAGCAGGCTTGAAGCTTGGGGATGTGTATCGCGGCAGACATGAGGCCATAATCTGTTGTGGAAAACAGAAGATTTAAAAAAACATGTCGAAAGTGCTTGAGCCAAACTGCGAAATACTCTTACACACCCACTTTAGCATGAAGATCGTGCCCGAACTTTGTAAACAGGAAAATACCAATATCGTCGCATCTTCTATTGCATCAAGGTCTACAGAAAGCTATGTAACTGTGACTGCACACTTTATTACAACGGAGTGGGAAACGTGAAGTTCGGTTCTACTGACACGTCCCCACTACGAGTCACACAAGCACAAATCCAGCACAGGTACTGATAGAAGTAGTAGCAGAGTGGAAGATGAAGGGGCACAATGCATGTAACAATATCCCAGTCACCACAGATGATGTCAGAAACCAAGTAAATGCAGTGACAGAAGCTGGACTGGGGCCACAGATATCTTGCTTTGCACATGTGATAAATTTAGCATGCCAATGTAATGACCCTCACATTGCAAAGATGACAAGACGCTACCTTGCTGTGCCTGCCACTTCAGTTCCTAGTGAGAGGGTGTCCTCCACGGCAGGGGACATAGTGACTGCTAAGAGGTCTATTCTCTCCCCAGACAATGTAGACATCCTCGTATTTTTGAAAAATTAAATTGTCATTATAAGATTTGGTCTGTTTTCAGGTCTCAGGCTGCTTTTCACATGCTGCACTTTGACAACTGAGTATTGAATATTTTATTTAAAAAAAATTATCTATTCAGCTGGTTATTTCTTTTTTTTTTGTTATAACCAAAAGTACCTTGCTGTAATGTTCTTGTAATAAATGAAAAGCCGATCCATGATTTTAAAAACTGTAATGTGATCCAAACTGTGATTTTTGTGATCCGTTGCACCACTACCTTTCTAACACCTAAGAAAAGCTGCAATACTTGAAGTTTATCTACACACCTTTGGAGAACATTGGAATGTGAGAGAGTTGGGGTCAGGGCCGGTTCTGGGGGGGGGGGCAAGAGGACAAATAAATGTCTTGCCCCCTCAAATAAAAATTTTGCAATTATGCCCGCCCGCCCCGCCGTCGCATGGTCTGAACACGCGCCCATATTGCCCCCTTAAAATTTCCGACTGCCATCCCGTATGGTCTCGTCTAGAACCGGCCCTGGTTGGGGTTAAGGGTAATAGGCGCAGTCGCTGCCATCCATGTTGTCAGGAGAGGCCCAGCTTACAGTATATATTACAGTACAGTATGTGCTGAAAGCTGAAGCAGGGGACTATGAGAACCTCAAGTCCTGTCCATCAGTGCCTGAGCACTGGCCACTCCAAGAGAAGATATTAGAGACCCTGGATCATGACCTCACCACACAAGTGATAGGGATAGGGAAGAAAAGAGATTGTTGCCACAAGAAAGGTGGCTTCAAATTGGGCCCTTGCATGAATCCAGGAGGCAAAAGGAGGGAACCCACATGATAAACCAACTATTCCACTCCCCAAGCACTACCCTTTTGGAAGGTCACATCTCAGACCAAGGTATGCCCTTTATGTCTAAACTAACAGCAAACAACCTTCACCTTTTGATTCTGAATGCATGCAACACCTGCAGTAACCAAATTGGTCCAAATATCACAGAACACATGAAACAGGTACAGAGGGTCCATCACAGAGTCTACAACCTACTGCCAGGAGACCAAGTGCTCCTCTGGCTCCTAGTGCAAATGCCATTATTTTTTGTCAATGACAGAAAATTTACACCACACTGTAAACCCTAATGCTCAAAGTAATTAAACATATTGAGTACTATTAATTTAAATGATGGCAATTAGTTCCAATTAATAGACCTTGATGAGTATTTAGAACTTTCTGGTATTCATGAGTTTGTAGAAATGACACTTTTCAAGTTAGCTGAACAAATGTGATATTTTAAGTATCTGTAAGTACTTAAGTAACAGTAACTGTCACCTTAAAGTTCCATCAACTTAAAATAAGCAATAGGGCATGGTGGCTCAGTGGTAGGTGTGTCGCCTGCCATGCGAAAGGCCCGGGTTCAATTCCCAACAACTGGATGAAGTGCCTGTCCCAAGCCCAGATAAAGTGGGAGGGTTGTATCAGGAAGGGCATCTGGCGTGCCAAGCTTATGTTCGGACCGGATTGTCTGCTGTAGCAAACCCATTGCCGGGAGCAGCTGAAAGACCAAGAACAATTTATTTGATTTGTAAAACAAACAAACAAAAATGATGATTGCTATTAAATAGTATGAGTTAGGCTACTCAATAATGCAAGTAAAGAATGATTAGTATAAATGAGTACAACAAACTCAAAAACTCATAGTTCAAATTTAAATTTTTTTGAGTTTTGCCAACTTATTCGGGTTTACAGTGCATGAATTGCCACCTGCAATATCCCAGACAGTGCATACACAAGTACACTTTAATGTACTAAAAATGCATTAAGACAGTTCCTTGCCAATCATTCTGAAAGCCATAAGGGCATACCCTCAAATGAGCACTGTCCACCTACCCAACCAAACTGGTAGACCAGTTTGCAAATGCCTTTTTAGTGGAACCAAGCCAAATGCGGTTGGTCTAGTATGACTTTAAATCTCCCCAGGAGTGGATATCCTGCAGTGGCAATCCCACATCTCTGGAGACATACAGTATGTGAGTTGTTTAGTAAGAAGTGTGTAAAATCCTTGTATATGGGCTCATCAAGGAATTCACTAGCCCCTAGTCTAACCCCATTGTAGTAGTTCCAAAGCGGGATAGCACCCTAGGGTTTTGCAATGATTACAGAATTTATGAGTTTGATAGCTACCCCTTCCCCCTGAGTGAACGACTTAGCAGAGGCTGACTTAAGTTCTATCTTTTACTGAAATGAGATGAGCAGCTGGTTGAGTACTTAACATTATTATCTCTCCCTTTTAACATTGCAGATTTGATCTTGTACAAACCATTCCTACCATGGAATCTGTCATTATACATCACTGCCATTGTTCCACCATTTGAGATCCAGTGCTACCCCAAGCTCCACATTTGTGTCAATGTGTTTGTTTTCTGCCGCAGTCTGCCACAGCTGAGAAGTGAAATTTAATCATGTAGTGTAGAAGACTGAGAAAGGCACTTACAGTACAGTTCCTCATTGCTTAGTTTTTAATTTTTAAATGCTCATACGCACTACATACTATTACTATTACTCAATACAATATGTAATTAATATTCAATATTTAGAAATTAATATTTCCCTTGAGTGAGCTTTTAGTCTTGGGTAATAAATTCACCAATATTTGAGTGTATATCAAGGAATTTAACCTTCATTCAGGATTTCTGGCTTCTCGCTTCACCAGTGCTGCAAAACAAACAAACCCTTAATTACTGTCATTTCTCCAATCTGTCAGGACAAAAACCATCCTCAGTGCTCTGTCTGACATTATGAAGAAGATAATTGTGGGGGGAATGAAGTAGACACTTATTTTACCCTGCAGTCGAAAAATTGCACCACTACATACAGAGAAATCATATCCATCAACTTTTAATTACTGAATGACATTTTCCTATCTCAGTCACGCAAATTCATAATTAGAGGAAACGTTTCTCATTTCTTCCATTTGAAGAGTAATTGAGGCAATTCTGGGAGGATGTAACAAATTTAAGAGGAAAAATAAAGCTGAAAGGTCCTCTGTCATTATATTTGTTTAATATTTATTAAAAATTTATTTTAATTACTTTGTGGCCAACTGCTAATAAAAATCACTTCACTTTAATCTTAAAATGATGCATAAAAGACATACATGCAATACATATAAACTAGGCATCTTTACACCAGACTGCATTCATTAAATGTAAAACTAAGGGTGACCAAGCATTCGTGGTTGTAGTACCAAGATTTTTAAATACATTGTTGCTTAGCTGAGGACATCCATCTACCCCTCTGCCCTTCAATGGATGATTTTATGGCTAAAGGCCTCAATATGGTTCTCAACGTCTCTCTGCGATGCTTTTGACATCACTAGTGCACCCAGTTCTACACCATATTACACTCTACTTTCCTATTGAGGACATCATTCTTCCTTCTTGCTCTTCTTGAACGTCGCTCCTGCTTGGCCAAGAATTTTACTCTGCTCCTTGTTCTGCTGGGGACAGAAGTGAGGCTTCTTAGTCTACTAAGGACTTTTTTCTCTCCCCTTGATATGTAGTGTAATGTACAGTATGTCTCTCTGGATAAGAGCATCTGCCAAATGCTTAAATGGAAATGTAGTGTACACTGCTCCCACTATGGCCTCATGGAGATTGTTACTCCCCCACATCTTTTCTCGTCTGGTTCCACATTAGGCTTTACTCTCTCTCTCTCTCTCTTTTGCAGTGGTCATGCTCTGCCTTGGAATGGAGCATGCATTGCCTCTTTGGTCAGTAATTGATTATCCAGTCTTCTATGCTATGGGGACTGTGCCTCATCTACCTAAAAGCCTTTGGAAATGAGGAAACTTCAAACATGGTTACCCAGGAACCCTCCTTGAAGTGGGGTGTCTGTCATTGTTGCATTGTATAGGGTAGTAAATTTAAGTATGTCTGACATGGTAGCTTGGGTACACCCTGATACACCTGACTGTGGGGGAGAGATTGGGGTTGGTCTGGGGAAAGCATACCTTTAACTTTGTACAGAAAAGCAATTAATAAAATCAGTCACACTAAATCATATATATTATAATTTGGTTTATGCTCAATCATAAAAAAAATTATATACAACCAATTTGCACACCACCAAAGTGAAATGGATAACTCCATTTATTTGGGGGAGTCGGTAAAGTCTGAATGTTTGCCAAATCAAAAAAATGAATACAGACAAGTTAAAGAAATTAAGTGCCCTGTTTACACTTTTTCCTTACCGTTTCTTCTTCAGGACAAGCTTTTTTTGCGGATGCCCCAAACAATCGGACAGGGGATCAGTCAGGGTGTGGCCCAGAAGTTGATTGACAGCATGCCAGGGCGAATTGCCTAGATCTTGAAAAAGAAGGATCAACACTGTAAATATTGACTTTTTGCAATGTAATTGTCAATAAAATCCTTTGACACTTATGGAATGCATGTAATTATACTTTAGTATCTTGATTTGATTTTAATACTTTATTTCGAACATGAAACAATATAACAAATTTAAAAAAATTATAATAAACAAGCAGACGAATATGTTCGAATATCAAGTTAACATCTACAGTATATTATAGTAACATCTGACAAAAAGATCTAAAAACACTGAAGCAGCTGACTTTATTAATAATTGTTATTTATATTTTAATATTTGCGTAATTCTCAAAAGACTTGGCCGCAGCTACACAGGATGCTAGTAGCTTACATAACATTCTATATACATTAACACAGTTCCGCACATGACAATTTGTGTAGCCTGTAGCAAAACCATAACAGGCTAAGTAGCACATAATTGATTTGGTTAACTGTCATTAAGGTGGCATCATGAGTGTTTTCTGTGATTGTGTTGAGGCCCAGGGAATTTGCAATACTGTAGTGCCAGGGTTTATTGTTCATTTGGTTTCTATTCTGAAAGATTGATCCGTTATTAGCAGGGTGTTGGGGGAGCTGTCCAGGGTCCCAGAGACACTAGAACACCAATGTGCAGGACTACAATTCCCATTAGCCACTCATCTGATCCTGTCACTTACATAATCCTGCTTGACATTTTGGTTTAATGAACCCATTACAGCACTTGTGTAGCACACATTATCCAGTATTTTGTTGTAGTCATTTGTCACTGACTCATATTGATATGTTCTACATGTTACCTTGCCTTACTGATCCTCATAATAGTTTCAAGCTCATGAACACACAAAGTCCTTGGAACAATCCGCTATTATTAATAAACATAAAAGTTTATTATGTACACTACAGTATATAGGCACTACAGTATGGGCACACCTGACTCCTGAGCAAAACCATTGCTTAAGTTTAGATAATTTTTTCAACATGTTGCTGTTGTAACACGTTGCAATCTTCTAGGAAGGCTTTTCACTAGAGTTTGAAGTCTGGCTGTTAAGACTTGAGCCAGCGGGGATTGAGGTCAGGCACTGAAGTTGGGCAAGGAGGTCTGGCGTGTAGTCATCATTTCAGTTCATCTCAAAGGTTCATCTCAGTGGGTTGAGGTGAGTTCTTCAATTTCAACCTTAACAGACCATGTAGTATTGCCGTGATTGCAGTAAAGGGAAACTGTCATGCTACAGCATACAAAGGCATTCTACTCGCTGATGAATTTCCACATAATTTATGGAAGAACATTAATGATGCCATCATGGCCAGGGGCCTCATGTACAAAGACTTGCGTAGAATTCATACTAAAACATTGCGTACGGACAAAGCTGTAAATGTGCGTATGCAGAAAAAAAATCTGATGTATGAAACA
>JAOTQY010000003.1:2547003-2557393 GCA_026413445.1 Dolichallabes microphthalmus
AAACTCCATCAGTGATTTACTAAGAAGTGAACTATTATGTGCTGATGAACTATGGAAGCAAATCAGTCTCATTAATAATTCACACAAAAGACACGATGCACACATGCATATCCCAATTCACATGTGTGCAACCCAATTAACGTGCACGAAAAAAATATATATTCACAAAACAACACACGTGTACAAAGTAAATATATATATTCATAATAATAATTTCACAACTCAAACCAAGAACAGGATGCACGTGTAAGTTATTACTCTATTTCATAATGTTCTATTAATGAACTTCGCCGAAAATAACACAGCTAACCACTTTATCATCTTTATAAACACTTTTTATTTTTTGGTTTGAGTAGGTAAAACTTCATTTCCGCTGTAGTTAACTCAGATTGTGCAAAAAGTGTGCAAAGCTGAGCTACTTGAGTGCTGCGCTCCTGGAGGGCTGTGATTGGTTGAATTGTGAGGTCGCATCTGATTGGCTAAAGAGTACGAGTGACCCACGCCAGCAAAGTCTCAAAAATACACACACACAAATCAAGGGCGATTCACGTAGGAAAGATGATTTTCACATTCACAGTCCATGGTACACTCATTATCATTTTAAACATTCCAAAATTTTATACATAGTTGTACACCTATGAATTGTGTTTTGCATTTGTGAAGCGTATATTATGAATATATATATTTATTTTGCGCATTAGTTGTTTTTGTGTGAATTATTAATGAGACTATTTTGCTTTCATAATGAACTCGGTGCATGACTTACAAAGGAAAGTTGCATTTAATACATTTCATGCAAATAAACTGTATATAAAGAGGCTTTCTGTGTGCCATTCTTAATTTAAGATCTGAAACGAAAAACATGTCCATTAATTCACACATCCACTATAGCGTTGATAATGGGTGCAATAATATTTTTTAACAGTATTGTGTGGATAGAATAAAGAATGGATGGATGTATGGATGGTTATGTTTTTAATTTTTACTATTACAAATAACGGGAAAATTATGTAGATGTATGGGGAAGAAAAAGTGAAAAACATCTTAGTTTGTCTTTGGATGTCAGTAATTGTATTCAACATCAAACATTTACCTCGACAAGTCCTATTTTTTCCCCACAAAGCTCACCAAGGGCACATTTAAAGGCTGTTAAACATGTGCAAACACAAATGTACATTCATGTTCTGATCATGGTGTGGTGTAAATGAATTTGTTTTTATTGAAATGCTGTCAGGATCATCAGTTTTGATCATTTCTGATCATTCTGAGCTACTAAAGGATAATCCTTAACTGCTTATTAAAACCTGAAGAACTATACATTTGTCTTCCACAGATTCTGGGTACACAACGGCACAATACCTAATTTTTTTTCCTTTACCAAAACCAATACCAAAACTTTGAACATCACCTGGCACTGATATGCCCAATATGCTGTTTTTAACTGCACTTCAGTTAAGCTCTTTCACACAAAAAACACCGTAGAAAAACTGACAATGTATAACGCAAAAAGAAAAAAACAATCAAGTCTTTATATGTAAACATTTCCAGTCCTAAAACTAAATTTCTTTTTCAAATTCAATTCCAATCTGTGTGATTTGCTACAGGATCCAATAGCTGATACATTTTCTTTGATATCTGATCTGCCGCTTTATAAACCGTCTCCACTTTTAGGTGAAGCAAATCACATTGTGGGCACTAAATGAATTTGTCTGCACTGAACCAGTCATGTATTTTGACAAAACATAGAAGATGTATTATATAAAAGACCCGATCCATAGACCCTGGTAATACATCAGCTTGCAGGGTTTTACTTATTTTAAGTTAAATCAGTGCAAACGTATGCAGACAGTCCAGATTAGGATTAGTGTATAAACCCGGAAATGCTTTTGTGTAAACGTTTCCATTTGTCCAAGATACTAGTCATAACTTAAGCCTTACGTAATTATCCTTCAGGCAAGATAACTTTGCATTAATGCAAACGCTGTGGTCATCGAAGTACTCCGCCCAAATAGCAAATGCCACATAGGAGTATAGATGAAATGCTGTACCGTGATTCTTTTGTGTTGTAATTCACTATTGTCACGCCTACTTCAAAATCGATTATTTTGAAAAGCAAAAATGTTTTATTTATATATGTTTGCATTTGAAGGCGGCATGGTGGCTTAGTGGTTAGCACTGTCAAAGCCTTGCACCTCCAAGGTCTTCTTCGTTTGATTCCCGGCCAGGTTCGATTCCTGCCTCTGTGTGAATGGAGTTTGCATGTTCTGCCCGTGCTTGGTGGCTTCCTCTGGGTACCCCTGTTTCCTCCCACAGTCCAAAAACATGCAGATTAGGCTAACTGGTGTTCCCAAATTGCCTGTAATATGAAAGTGTGTGTCCTGCAAAAGATTGGCACCCTGTCCAGGGTGTATCCTGCCTTATGCCCCAATTATCCTAGGATAGGCTCCAGGCCCCCTGCAACCATGCATACAGAGTAAATCGATATAGATGATGAGTGAGTGAGTGAGTTTGCATTTGAGGTGGTAAAATGTTGCTGTTCCACTATAATCGTACAGGTGGCATGCTCTAAACAAAATTTTGTTTGAGCCTAAGTCCGAACTTCATGATTGTGTTTAGATTCAGATCTTTATATATGCATACATTGTAACACTATAAAAACAAGCAAGTTAAAACTTCCATAGCATTTCAACAATATTTATTGTCAATTTTCAATAACTACGTTAAACATGTAGACAGTTTGCAATCTTCATTTTCATGCTGCTGGGCTATAAATGAATGTGAAAAGACTGTCGTTTCTCTGTCATACTGTGCTCCCACATGCTCTCACCTTGTAACCCCGTCTTTATCCAAACCACGGTCTGCCATTTAGTAATGCCTGCTCTAAACTATTTACACAACGGCAGACAGCGCAGCATCCAATGTGATACGTTTTTGTTATTCACTAATAATAAAAAAACTGTCTATAATCTCTAATTCAAATAATCTCTAAACATAATAATATAAAATTTGTGGAAGTGTGAGGGACCCATCCTCATTTGGGTGATAACGGATAGCAATTATATAACATCATGTGTGTTACGTAGCTGAAAGTTCAATATACTGTAACAGAAGTTATTTAAATTAACATGAAGTCCAGTTCAGCACAGGGATGAGTCAGCAGGTGCAGAGGGCAGAGTGGGGTCTGGATCACTGGGAGCACAGGAGCAGTATGTGTAGCTCCAAAAGCATCATTGTCTCCGAATGTTTTGTCTAACTTGAACACTATTAGGCCTTAAAATTGGCTTACAACAAGCCAGGCATAATCCAGATATTTGAATGACATAAAAAATTTTTTTCGACTAATGTGTTAAAGTTTTCTGTGATTAAAGTAAATTCTAGATTTGATGTGTGTGTGTGTGTGTGTGTGTGTGTGTGTGTGTGTGTGTGTGTGTGTGTGTGTGTGTGAGACGGAGAAATGCCCTTATTGCCAAACAAACTTTGCCTAGAAATATAATCACCAGAGGCTCGTCTCCAGGGCGTTTCTCTGTCCTTCTGGAAATGCAGAACCATATGTTTAACTGCTTTCACACGGTCACGCAGAGCATAGAAAGGCCTTCCTAGCTGTTTCGCTTTTAGATGACCTTGCCAAGAAGTCGAGACCAGCTGCATTTAGGTAAAAAAAAAAAAAAACAGTTAAGAAGTCCACAATATGTTCAAAGGCAGGTTTCCACAGGTTTTCCACTTTTGAAAGCTGATATTTTATTTTTGCATCTTGGATTTAAGATATCTAAGTGCTCAGGAAGACTTTCTTCACCCGCAACACAATTGCTTTAGTACCCAAGCTAAAATTATGACGTTATAAACACTAACAGATATCACCCAAGTATCTGAGACGACTTCAGACATCCATATGAAGCTTAGCAGTTTGACTAAAAGCCTTTTCAATTAACAATCAGACAGCGTCCATTAGGTCTTGAGTATTGGAGGTTATATAATTTAATGCTTAAATGCATTATGCTTTCAGAACTGCTGATAGAGATACTTAATCATCACCTTCTAACCAATCAGAAGAGAACAGCGCTGTGGAATATATTGATCGTTACATCATGATAAAAAAAAAGTTTGGGTAGTACTCTGTATTTTTATTTTTTAATTATTATTATCATGGCCTATAATAGAGTTGGGTGTATTCATCATTCTTCATGTTTCATAGGCTATAACTTCTAAGTGCACAGCTGAATAATTCTTCACTTCATTACGAGGGCTTGAGAGGTTCTCTGAAGCCTGATGTCATTTCCCCTAAAGGTACCGGGCCTTCTTGTGTGTATTGGATCGTGTTGCAGCACCTGCTTGCTGATGCCTGGTCCTTCTGAAGGAAGTCTAAAGATGCGTTCAAAAGTATCTTTAATGTGCTTAATGATTTAAAAGCTTTTGACCAGAAACCTATTAGGAGCCTTTCAAATTTAGTCTAAATTAATCTATATCACTTTTACAATAACAACGTATAACACAAAGATGTCTAATGAGAAAGTAAGGCAGGTTAAGTGCGAGCAACTTTCATGCTTCGAAGAACTTTTATGCTTATTCCGGTAGTTGCTTGCTACATAATATGTAGTCCAAGTTTGAACCAAACTTTTGAACACGCACACACAGACACACCACTACACTTTCAAACTACGTGATTTTAAAACATTTTAATTATTAAAACAAACTGCCTTTTAGACAACCAGATTGTTTGAGCATAGATGTTTCAGGAAAGGACTTTTTCTAAAAAGCACAAATATTACCCAGGAATGTATTTTTTCATGCTTTCGTTACACGATTTTGACGTTTAAAATTAATCAAATCATGCACATATTTTGCTTAACTAACACTATTCTCTTAAGAAAACATGCTGACTGAACAAACTGACCAAACATTGTTTTCTATTGTTTCTATATGTACAGGAGCACTGGACTAGCATTAGTGTGCTTTCACACTAGGCAAGATTGATTTGTACTGGCCCCATGAATGATTGTTCCTCCCTCAACATCCCTTGCTGGCCAATGTTCACATCGTTAATATTATTATTTTCAGTACTCAGTTACACTTGCGTATTTTCACACTCCAATACAGCAGTGGTAGTATGCATCGAGGTGGTTTGTGAGTCGCCAATAAACACAAAGACTCACAAACGCTATGCCTAATATAAATGATATTTCAGAAAAAGAAATGTCAAGAGCAATGCTCCCATATGCATGCCTTTATACTTTATCAGCTGTGGGTTGCAGGTCAGAGGATGAGATTGAGATTTTGGAAGAAACAGATTGCAAAAATGACCTCTCTCTCTAAACAGACTTCCTCTTCTGTGTTCCTGGGCCCTGGTGATTCCCATCCCTACACCACACCTTTTTTTTTCTTCTTTTTTTTATTTTTTATTTTTTTATTCATATGTTTGCATTTAAGGTGGATATATCTTGCAGTTCCACTATAATCCTACAGGTGGAGCTCGATATAAAATCTAATTCACACATTCGCACAGCATCAGTTTTGATTAGAATTGTAATAAAATCTGAAGAAGAAAAAAAAATCGAGATCAGATCACAATACAAATTGAATCAGCAACGAGTTATAGTTATAATATCCTAAGACCCTGGTGATTCCCTTACCTACTTAGTAATGCTACGGCATTACTAAGTAGGCGTTTCATACAATTGTATGCTTCCAACTTTTAGAGCGGAACCACATATGGTTATGATGGTCAAGTGTCCATATATATTTGGCCACTCTCAGAGAGTGTTGCTGGATATAATGTTGGGCTTCAGCTGTAAATGTTTTTATGTCCTCCGCCCATTATTACTCTCCTGTCTGTTTCCACCCACCTATCATATGACAGTCATATGACAGGTAAAAACCAGACAGGGTGACGGGTAACATGGGCTCAAGACCTTTCAGAACCCTTCCAGGCAACTAACCAGGTAACTCAAGTGCAAATTATACCTCAAATTCAGATAACTCAAACTAATTCTTTTTGAGTCAACAGCATTTAAAACTAATGAACCAAACATTCTGCCATCAAATGGAGAGCTACATATAATCAGCTCAAAGTCTGAGTCTTACACAAATTGGCCAAAATGGTACACTGGGTAGTGAGTAGCCTGATCCTTAAAGGACTGAATGCCCATGATCACTCAGGGGTTCAGGTACATGAATATATAACATTTGGTGTCACGTGTAAGATGCTATAAGGAGTTTAGAGAACAGAAAGGTAAAATTTCCCTTGTTGGGGTTTTTAGACACACAAAATATTGCCAGCTTGTAGGTACTAATGTTCACATAAAAAAGACTAGTGTCTATTTGATCAGAAGTTGCCTTTTTTATATACACTCAAAAAATATAAAGCTTCATTCTTGCCCTCATAGCCAAACCCAAACTCCTAAACACTGCAACTTGTGCAAAAGCATGCAGGCAAAACAGAGTAGGTTTTTGTTTGGTCATGACTTCAGTAGGGCCTTGACAAAGTCAGCATAGAAAAAAATATTCACACACACACACACACCACTACACTTACAAGCCAGTGAGCCAGAAGAAGCCTGGCCACACCTCAGTCTATCATACCCTCTTTGGTTAAAACATATATAGGTTAAAAACGGCGCAGAAAATGAAACATAAAGTTCATTATAAACAATAAACAATCAGAATATCAGTCTTTGGCCGAGTCACGCTTAAAATACCCAGCGACAGCATGAGGATTACTCTGAGGATTACTGACAAGATTATTCTTTATATAATCTCAGCACTGGGCCATAACTCAATGCTAAAAATACCAGGTAAAAGGTGAATAGACAATACCCAAGGAGTGAAATTTGGCCATTGGAGGGATGAGATTCACTCTCTCACCTGTCCATCAGAGCGACCCTACCCGGTCATGGCCGTCTGTGAATGTGTGCATGCCAAAGAGGGCAGGTAGCAGCTTCCTCCAGGTGTGCAGTTGGTTTGCTTTGCGTGTCAAAGAAGAATCACATGTTACCCATCACCCGGTCTGGTTTTTACCTGTCATATGATAGGTGGGTGGAAACTGACAGGAGAGTAATAATGGGCGGAGGAAATAAAAACATTTAATGAAATGAAAAAAAAAAAACAAGATCGTAATAATAATAATAATAATAATAATTTTAAAAAAATGTTGGAAAAAAATGTTTAATGACAGAAATAACTATTATCAGTTTATAGATATGAATAAGACAATTTAGGACGATTTATTTAATAACTTTCGTGATGCTTCACATTACACTTTTAGTTCAGAACGGATAAGACAATTCTTTTCTTTTTTTTATAATCCTAAATAATTTTACCTGAGTGCATAAGTGTGACATCTATATGACACCTTGTGAAAACTCACCCTTTCCCTGAGCTAATGCTTCTGGAGCTCTGGAGCTAGTCTCTGGTCCGATGTGATTGGATTCAGCAGGTTTAAGCCTCTCTCACTATGTCTACGTTTAAGTCCAGCCCTCATTCGTCAGATATGTATATATCAGATATGTATATATCACTGCACAGTGAAATTCTTTATTCTTCACATGTCCTAACTTTTGTTAGTAGGCAAGGGTCAGAGCGCATCCATATTTACGACGCCCCTGGAGCAGACAGGGTTAAGGGCCTTACTTAAGGCGCAACAGGGGCCACCTAGCGGAGCTGGGACTTGAACCGCCAACACAGGTATATTCTCCGCATAACTTTCAAACCTTTCAAAAACATTTTTTACTAAATATATTAATCCGAAGACCTGGGTTAGTTAAAGGTTTGTTTGTTTTACAGCATTTGGCAGACGCCATTATCAAGAGTGACCTTGAGGGCCCAACTGTGGCAACTTGGTGGTGCTGCGGGTTTGAACCTGGGACCAGCACTCCAACTAGTGAGCTACCCCTGCCCTAGTGTTTTTGAAAGAAAAGAATAAAAGGGTAAATACACCTATTGCAAATGCACACCTAGATCTGGATTAACTGGGCCATCTGCCTCAGGCGTCTTCTTCTTACCTTCACACAACTACTACATCCATGATGTAGTACAGACTGAAAGATTGTTTGAATGCAGTGTAATTACAAACAGGGTCACTACACTTTGATTTGGATGTTGTCCAGTTAAATGTTTATATGTAAACATCAGTGCAGTGACCTAATGCGTAGGAGTAAACATTAGAGTAAGCTTTGCACTGAGAAAACAGTCATGTGACGTCAATTAAGATGTTTAAACACCATGTTAACAAACATACATATTTAAAGGGTCCGTTAAAATTCATCCTAACCGAGAAAAAGAAACACGACTGGCTTTGTTGCCTGGCAACAAGCCGCTCCGCCCAGGCCCCGCCCCTCTCTTAACCACGGCCCCGCCCCTCGTGCGCAAACAAATCGAGCCACGCGACGCTGTGCGCGAGAGGGGGCAATAACAGCCGTTAAAAACAAACTGTAAAAACTGTCATTGAAAAAAATCACAATGAACGCTTTACAATATTTAACTGCGCTTTTATGGCATAAAAACATCAAAATACTGTCTTAATTCATACCTAATGTCACGGAGGAGCTATAAAGAAGACACAAACGGCAACAAGCTCACAAAAGCGCAGGAAAAAGTGACAGGAAAGGGGGCGGTGGTTAAATATAAAAAAAAAAAACGTTACCTTTGGAGTAAAGAGACTTGGGGGAAGTGAGGTCGATATCCGTGCCGAACAGTGAAATGAAGTCAGAGGGCATCTCAGTGCCCCTCTCAGTGCCGGGGAAGAGAAGTCGTGGTGGGTTCCAGTGAGAAGGAAAAAAAAGTTACGAGTAGCAGAACTTTAATGTTTTTTCCTCATTCATAAAAGCAGCGTGTCGTCAGCTCTCCGAGTTTAGCCGACTGAAAAGTGAGTGTGGCGAGTTTGTTTCGTGCAGCCCCTCCCACCTGACACAAGCGCGTCGCCGAGCAGAAACGCGCATGAGCGCACGCGCTTCTCCTCGGCGACGCGCCTGTGTCAAGTGGGAGACATACTTGCCTTGGTCACGTGGTCGGAAAAAAAAACCTAAATCTTTTTACGCTAGTGATTCCTGTTTATAATCTATATTTTAAATAATGTTTCTATATCTCGCTAACAGTTCTCATTTTATTTACTATGTTACTTCTTAATTTTATCATTCACTATTCATTAATTCTTGTATAGTGCTTATCCTGGACACTTAGATCACGAGCCTGGACAGGGTGCCAATCCCTCCCAGGGCGCGCGCGCGCGCACACACACACACACACACACTATAGGCAGTTTGGGGCTACTAGTTATCCTAAGCTGCATGTATTTGGACATTGGGAGGAACCAGAGTACCTGAACAAATCCGACCAAGCACACAGACCTGAGGCGAGAATCAAACCCTCGACCCTGAACATATGAGTCCACAGCGCTTTAACCACCACGCCACAGTGTCACCCGTTAAGTATTTATCAGTGTGACAATGCTCATGAAATAAATTTAAGTGGAACTAATCAGAAAAATTATCGACATGATCGATTGCTATCGGTTTGAAGAAAAGTTCACTTACACCAATATTAGGTTTAAAAGTGCAAAACATTGTACATGATTGTGGCAATTTGGTGGAACAGATCAGAAAAATGCCTGACATCACTATCAGTTCACAAAAGTTTACCTATGTACACCAAATCACTTTAAGCAGATTCTAGTGCGTATGGAATAATGTTCAGAAGCCTCTAATCAGGAAATTGTCATGATTAGGAGTGCATTTGTAGCTTTAAAATGGCTTACTCGCACTGTTTCAGTGGGAAAATTCATGCAACTCAGCCAAGGACTCAGAAATAAACATTACAGGCCTCTACAATCCACAAGCATCAGTACAAACAACTATTTGTAAATTAAAAAATATTGCGACTGCATATAAAACTGCACAAATTTCACCAACTCCCAGTGGCAAAATATTTTTTACAACCCCAAGACAAAAAAGGATATGGACATCCAGCTTCAAGTCTAAAGAAGCTTTTTGCAACCTGTATTGAGAGACCAACATTTATAAGGCTTTACACATGGAAGAAACCCGTACTTCAAGACCTTCAAAAATACCACATTTCAAATTTTATTTGTCACATACACAGCCATACATGGTGTGATATGCAGTGAAATGCTTATACGACCATCCATGACCTACAGTAAAATGAAGGGTTTCTCTGTGTGAATGAGTTGCACTAGTGAGTACAATGAAATTTAAATACTCAAGAGTGAGTTAAACAGATTGTTATACTTTAAAATAGAATTGAAATTGAAATAGGTGTTTAGGTGCCTACTGGACAAATATGATAATTCAATTCAATTTTATTTCTATAGCGCTTTTAACAGTGGTCATTGTCTCAAAGCAGCTTCACAAAAACTAAAAAGATTTTGTTAGAAAAGAAAATA
>JAOTQY010000003.1:2782778-2792996 GCA_026413445.1 Dolichallabes microphthalmus
TGTCTTATGGTGTTGACTCTTTTAGTGTTCATACAAATATTTACACATTAAGTTTACTGAAAGTAAAAACAGTTGAAGGTAAGAGGACGTTTCTTTTTTTGCTGAGTATATATGTTTCTTCATGTCCCCTTATAAGAGGTGTGTTCGAGTCAAACTGGGACTTTTGAGTGTGCAGAATAAGTAAAAACTCCCTTTATGTCTCTATATAATCCCCTGCTACACTAATGCACTTATCCCAGAGTTTTACTAGTGCTTGGATACCATCAATGTTTCTCAGTACTTGAGTTATAATGTATAATGTGCAAGTGGTCTTGGTGAATGATCGTATGTACAGTTCCCACAAATCTGATGATTTCCAAGGATCAGGTGTTCCACTCACTGGATGCTCACGGGAACGACTCCAGCGGGCTCCGAGCCACCTTGGCCGTGATCATCACTCATGAGACTGACTCTCATCACTGTACCGTGCTTGAAGTCTTCTGTAAAAGTTTGACGACTTCATTCACGAGAAATTTCATCACAAGTGTCAGTTTCCACCGGACAGTATATAGAGTCTAGGCAAAAATATTTAAAACTGCAATACCAGCTGAAAATATTTCATATTACAAGGCTTAATGCATGTCAGAGGTAATCAACCCTAAAATTTGTACTAGCACATATTAGATTCGACAGCTTCCCAGTTAGCCAAGTCATACGCAAATGTCTCATTTGCTTCCTTTTTTTTTTTTTTAAAGAACTATTCCAAAGTGCATCGTGTCCTCCGCTATAATTTGGGCCTTTTAGAGCTGAAATTGGGGTCAGGCAGTTGCAGCGTGTGTCATTTCATGGTTATTGGCTGTTTCTGTTTCTCGCCAGCTGCTGAAGTCTCTGTGCTGCACAAAGCGGACGGCCAGGAGCGGATTTAAATCCTGAGAGCGATGCAAGCATGGCAATGAAATTTTATACATAAGTAATTTCTTCATTTACATGAAATCAGAACCCTAAAAGGAGTCAACTCACACACACACACACACACACACACACACACACACACACGGTCCTTGCAGTTTAGAGAAATTCAATAAATTGATAAAGGAAAAAAAACAAACTAAGGCGGTGAGAAGAATATTTCTCACTAAACACTTTGAGTCATGAATGTTGGGCGAAACGAATAAGAATGTCAGAACAGAAAGTATTTAAAATACATTCATACAATAGACTAAGGAAGAAAGATCGCTATATTCATGATGAGGTGCAACACTCATTAAAAGATGTCAGATGGAGCGAAGAAAAGGTTAATCTACTGCGCAGGCCTCATGTTTGTGAATACACAAGACAAAAAGATGAAAAATTAATATTTTGGTTGAAGGGTTACAATGAGAGCCAGCTGGCTTTTGACCCTTTTGTATGAAATTCAAAATTTTTCACAAGATCAGCTCGAGGAAAGTCAATTCTCAAGGTCGAAAAAATCCTGGACTGAGAAGTCAAAAAGCAAAGAGCATAGAAATTTGAAGGGGAAACTAAAAGCACTGGTTACTAAGGAGACAACAATGGATGTAAGAATGCTGAGAGCTCGACACGCGAGTGTGTATTATACACTAGGATTACAATAGAACAAAACGCAGGTGATACAAAATGGACGTAATGAGAATAATCCTGAGCGACGGGTGCTAACTGGTGCTGGGGACATCCGAAATCACAGATCTGAGTGTGTGTGTGTGTGTGTGTGTGTGTGTGTGTGTGCATGATTTAACAAAGGTGTGATTAAAATATGAAAAGACAAATGCTGTGAACATGAAGGAAGGAATTTCGTTTCAGTGATCTGAAAAGTGTGTTTTTTCTTTGTTTGCTTTTTTTTGTTTTTTGTTTATTTTAATAAGACTAAGTTTTTTATTCATAACACCAGGCAATAAGGCATTTCTGGAAAAACGGCACCATATGCTCATGAAAAATTAATTTTCATCTGTTTTTTTTTTTACCGGCAAGTTGATTTCGCAGACTCGGCAGCGGAGCAGGATCATTTTCCAAATGTTGAGACTCGTCTCCGCTCTAAATAGTCATAATGATGAAAAATTCAATTACATTGCAGTGCAGAAATGTTCCTCAAGTGCTGCATGCGTTGCAGATCTGTCTGGTGCAGCAAGCAACACATTCATCAACCAATCTGTTGTGGATAATAATTATTAGGTTTTTTGTTTTCATGTGTCCAAATAAACGTCTGATTAATAATGGTCTGAACAGTAAATGAAGCAAAGAATGAAACACTTATATGCTGTTATAGAAAATTAATCGATGACGGTAGTGTGATGGGACACTAAGTTGATTATATAGAGAAATAAAGGGAGTTTTTACTCTCATAACTGAGTCCTGTTATTCTCCACAATCAAAAGTACCGGTTTGACTTGAACACTCATATTAAAGAACTTCTTGTAGATTCTAGTCACAATTACTGTTACAGAATCTCTATTAAAAAATTATCATTTATTGTTATGATAGCAGGGTGGCACGGTGGTGTAGTGGTCAGCACTGTCGCCTTGCACCTCCAGGGTCCGGGTTCGATTCCCATCTCTGTGTGCATGGAGTTTGCATGTTCTCCCCGTGCTTAGTGGGTTTCCTCCAGGTACTCCGGTTTCCTCCCACAGTCCAAAGACATGCAGATTAGACTAATTGCCGTTCCCAAATTGCCTGTAGTCTGTGAATGAGTGTGTGTGTGTCCAGGGTGTACCCTGCCTCATATGGGATAGGCTCCAAGTCCCCGCGACCCTGAATACAGGATAAAGCGGTATAGAGGATGAGTGAGTGTTATAATAGCTACAAACAATCAAACCCACAAAAATTGACATTAAATTGCACCTTGTTACTAAGGGACTGGAACATGTACACTCCTGGGTCCTGTGGCAAGTCTGACTGTTACTAACCTCTAGTACTGGAGACTCCTTTCCTAAATGCTAATGAAGTTTCTTTTAAATCTGTTTTTTTTTTTAGTAAAGAACGTTTTACAAATTAGAACATTAAAATAAATATAAAATTTACCTTCTGATGAATCATAGTCAATAATATACTAAATTACTGTGTGTATACATATTAAATATACAATAAGCTGATGCATAGAATTTTACATTGTGTCCTGAAAGTCCTTAGACATCTAAAAGAACACCTATAAAGACTTTTTAATATATTAGTTTGCTCTTTATAAATTAGCCCCTAACTCTTTTCCTTTTCTCTCCCTGGGTCCCTGAATAGCCAGTTGAAGTGCTGACACCTTCATATTACTATGGTCCAATAAAAAGAAAAAAGAAAGAAAATCAAACACCACTGAGCATGTCAGATGCAGAAAACACAGTCGCAAGGGCTCTCGTGTTGACGAACAGAGCGATATTGTCCTCAAGGCACACATAGTGAAGCAGTTGCATCGGATTGGCTTGCTAACATCGCAATGTTCCACTTCTTCTATTTGCAAATGGAGCGTTATGCTGACTATTTGGTGTGCATGCAGCCAAACTGTTTGTCGAACTCACTAGCAGACCTAATTACGAGCTAATAGAGTCCCTGAATGGAGATTTAGCCGAGGAGAAAAAGGTGAAGAATGAGTGAAATTTTCACAGGCACGGGCATGATGGCGGTTCTTTAAAGGCCATTAAGTCCAGAAACACATGAAGAAAATAATAATCAGTGAAACTGAAACAATGAAATGCAATCACCAGTAAGAAATGTACGTATATGAAACAATGATATGTACAGCATACGGTATATACATGGCAAATTAAAGAAAAAAACTAAACAAAACAAAAATTTGTTAGTTTGGTTTTGTGTTAATATAATCATCAGGACAGCATCAATACATTTTAAAATGCAATCTTACATCTATACATTATTTACATCTCTGGAACTGTCCAGGATGTCATTAATGATTAAATAATCTCTTTGAATCGAATCTCATTTTGGTAAACACTGGGCGTCAAATCGTCGAGAGAAATCAGTTGCTTAAGGTTAAACTTTCTTCTACAAATCACCTGCACTACTCAAATACATCGTGCATGGCAATAATCTGTACATTAGACCCTCTGCACTGCACATTTTATTGTTTTCCCCTTTTCCCAACACAACTCATTTGACTAATTAGCTAATTAACAGCATTTTCAGAATAAAAGTGAGTGTGGTACTAAAATGTGCAGGACAGGGGATCCTCAGGGACCAGGGTTGGGAACCTTTGCATTGTGGTGCAAGGTTATTGTTTACATTTAGGCATTAGGCAGCCGCTCTTATCCAGAGCGACTTACATTTTTATCTCATTACACATCTGAGCGTTAAGGGCCTTGCTCAAGGGCCCAACAGTGGCGACTTGGTGGTTGTGGGGTTTGAACCTGGAATCTTCTGAACTATAATCCAATGCCTTAACCCCTGAGCTACCCCTGACCCCTGTTCAGGGCCAAGGAGTTGTACTGACTCAAAAAGTGCTTGAATTATGATGGCTATACCAAAGGGATGGAAACGTAGACTGTATAAAAAGAACTGGGCAAACCCTACGTGACGTCAACCAGAAGAGAAGCTTTGAAGCTCAACTGTGGGAGCTCTGATCATCGACATCATCTTTACTGAAGACTTCAGGCATAGTAAATTAATGGCAGGAGCTGACTATAACGCTATTTGGACTGGATTTAATTTACAAAAGTACGCCAATGCAAACGTTTTCAAAATTTTAATTCTTAAGGGAACATTTCATTAGGAAGGGCATTCGTATGCCGAGGGTCCACTGTACTTTACAATCATGTTTAGTTTTCAGTTTAAACCTGCCTTGGATAGACCTGCTGTTCATTTTGCAGACAGATGCATTGGATAATGTTTTTTTTTTTTAATACTTCTACTCTTTTAGCACCCACCTTATATCCATATAAAAGGAAAACCTCAATCGGACATGAAGCATGTTAAGACTTTGCAACAAGACAGTTTTAGAAGGGGATATACAAAGGGAAACCAAGTCAAGTCAAACCAGGGCTGGTTTAATCCATACCCTGGTTAATCCATAAACGGCAAATCGGCGAAGCACACAGTGCCTGACCTCCCTTCCTACAAGCTAGCTAGCTAGCTGAACTTTAGCTTAGCTTAAATGCTACGGTGGCTAACATTAGTTTAATGTTACTTTGCATTTGATTGATCTCCATCAACCATATCCTACATGTCGTGCCATGCAAACCCTTAACAATTCTTGTGTTAAACTACGTTAGACTACAATGATTCCTGTTAGCTGTTTTGTTAAAGATGCATAGCTGACAGTTAGCGGTTTGGTACCAGCAATGCAGCTGCCATTCAAATTAGTCACGCCCCATAATTATGCATAATTTGAGGACTTAAAATAATTTTAACTGTTGAGTTACATAAAAATTCTCACTCCTTTTTCAAAAGCTCCCATTTAGCTTAGAGTGATTATAAAGGACATACCATTTTGCAAATCTTTTGGCTGCTCCCACCGACAGGTCAACACAGCAGACTGTCCGATCTGTACTACAACATGGCACAGTTTTTACATCAGATGCCCGATGCAACGCAACCATTTTATTCGGGCTTGGAATCGGCACTGCATCTAATGGCTGAGGTTTGGGTGGGAATTGAACCCTGGCCTTCCACATGGCCACTGAGCCAATAATGCTCATATAAAGGACTTAATATTACTGATCATTATTTTCGTTCTCCTCGATCCATACAGTGAGTCATCATTCTCCATGAAACCATGCAAAAAAGGCGAATATGGTTGAATTCAGTAAATGTAATGAATATTTAATTTCTCCACATTTTAGTCAGCTCTAGTGATAGGCATGTGTTCAGTTTAATTTCCTGCAGCCCTTCAACTCTATTGAGTGCCACTGAATCCCGCTGTTGGACGTTGTATAATAGCTTTCAGGCTCTGAACGTGGCCCATCCATTTAGCTAAATGGAACTTATGTTATGTGGGCTGGTGAACTGTCACTGTTCTCCTCGAGAGCTGAAGCTTGGCCAATTGCATTAGTCTAACTTACTGACAGCCTGTCAGCAGGGTAATTTGTAAAGGGCTATGCTTCCACTCCAAGGGTTGTAAAATGATAATAAAAATTAAAAAAAGCAAGGTGAAAGTTTAAATGACAATTGAACATCGCCAGCTCGCCCTCCCATTATAATTCGGGTGTCCATTTTTCAAGGTTCGCTCGTCCCAATAATTAATATAACACCTTAGATATTTTTCTCCATATAAACCCAAATCAGCATGTCATATTAACATAGTGTCGAGTGACGTTTCATTAAATTGTACCTGGTTTTTAATATTGTTACGTCAAGATGATGACATGGGGTATAAAATTTGAAATGTTCTTTACAAAAGGTTATAAAAAGGGCTACGTTTTGAGCAGGTCGTTATGAGATTGGAATATGCGGTGCACATATGGCAGGGATTTGCTACAGAGATATAGTCGAATTATTATTCTGGTTTGAACAAAAGTCCTTAATGCTTTTGTGGAATACGAGGATTTGGCTGTTTCTTACAAAAAGAATCGGACGGTTGTTGTATTTACCCTGAACACTTAATCATAAATCAGACTGCACTTTCAGGAGGATATTAGATGAAAGATAGACTGTAGGCATATTTGAACTGGATTAAATTAACACAATGACCTGGAATCATTCCATATTTTGAAGATGCTCTTCTGTGAGGAGAGAACAATACAGACTAAATTACTCTACAATCATGATCATTTTAGACCTTTCTCCGATAGACACGCTGGGCATTTTGCAGACAGATTCATTGGATAAAATTTTTACTTTTACTGCTGCTACTCCTTTAGTCGCTTAGCGCACACCTTGTATACATATGGCGGCACAGTGGTGTAGTGGTTAGTACTGTCGCCTTGCACCTCCTGGGTTGGGGTTTGATTTCCATCTTGGTGTCTGTGGAGCATGGAGTTTGCGTGTTCTCCCTGTGCCAGCTGGGTTTCCTCCCACAGGCCAAAGACATGCAGATTAAGCTAAATGACGTCCCCAAATTGCCTGTAGTGTGAATGCATTTGTGAATTTTGACCGGAGGTTGTAAAATTGGAATAAATACAGTGCCAATCACCTTTGGCCTCCACAGTCCCTAGTTGAGGTTCATCCCTACAGAGGTTGCTAGATGAATAGATGATATATGATTGCATCCACATATAAGACTTTGGAGAAGAAATGTGCAGAGAGAAGAGGAATGATGCACATTTATAATCTCCGCATGTGGTTCACTGGGTTTACTCCAAGAAAAATGAGGCAGAATCCACAGCGTGAGTTAATGCATGAAGTTAAACAAGGAAAATCTAAAATCTAATGTAATCAGACAAAGAGAAAAAAAGCAGGAAATTACAATTTCAGCGATGAGACTCTTGAACGGTGCAAACATTTTAAAGATGGCTGTACGTCCATGAATGACCAGCCTGGCTGATGGTTCGAAGCCCACTGCAGTCGTTCCCGTAAACAGGCAGCGAGTGGAATTGCTTGATCACTGAAAATTGACGGATAACTTGTCACTACTTTGTGAAAGAGATGCATCTGTCTGTGGGAATTGTACACACAATAATTCACCAACACCATTTGCACATTACAGGAACAAGGCTCGGAGTTATTGCCACATCTCCGTACAGTCCATTTCCACATGCTTCTGCCATTAAAAGGTTTCCTGGGAGGCCAGCATTTCATACATGAAGCAGATTCTACCTTGATGGGTTCCAAGTACGAGTGAAATTAGAGCCTCCGAGTGCATCAGTGCATTAGAGCCTCCGAGTGGCGCAGTGGGTTAAAGCGCTCGCCCTATCATTCGGAGATCGCAGGTTCGAACCCCAGGTGATGCTGTTTTCCTCTCACAGACTGAGGCCTCGAGAGAGCTAAATTGGCCGAGCTCTCTCAGCGGGGAGGGATGAGAGATATTAGTGCTCCCACATTAATTGCGCGGCTCTACGCCATTCGGGGCGTCGGCGAGCTCGTGCACGCAGAGGGAGCAGATAGCGCTGGCCTTGAGTGTGTTAAGATGCCCCCAACGGTGCGTGAGCGAGCAGTTCGAAAAGAAGAAGTCGACAGGGGTCACATGGTTCGGAGGAAATGCGTGCCAGCCACCGGCCCTCCTGGCTGAACGGTAGTAAGTAGCCTTAATGTGGGAACCCCTTAGTGTGACGGGAGGGAATTGGACATGACTAGATTGGAGAGAAAATCGGGGAAAAAGAATTGGGCAGGACTAAATTTTGAAAAAAAGAAAAAGTGCATTATCGTAGCGGGGGATTATATAGAAAAATAAAGGATTTTTTTTTACTCTCTTAAATATAG
The DNA here is from genome assembly GCA_026413445.1 of Dolichallabes microphthalmus. Taxonomy (NCBI): domain Eukaryota; kingdom Metazoa; phylum Chordata; class Actinopteri; order Siluriformes; family Clariidae; genus Dolichallabes; species Dolichallabes microphthalmus. The sequence goes on from JAOTQY010000003.1 coordinate 2,791,068, forward strand.
TGTTCTGATATTCTGCCCTATCAAAAGTCCCAGTTTGATTTGAACACCCCTTGTGCAATATATATTCGCCTTAAGAACAAAAAATTCGCAAAAACCTTGCCTTAGCATATGAAGGCATATGATGCCTTTCAGCATCCAAGCAACCGAACCGAGCCGAACTGAACGTGGCTGAGTTGTGCGTACGCCTGGGAGCCATTCCAAACATGTTTGCATCAATGGAAAGCAAGTTTACATTTTTTTGTGGATGTTTTTGCATTTAAGGAACACACTACAGTATGGGCAGCACGGTTGCTTAGTGGTTACCACTTTCTCCTTGCACCTTCAGGTCCTGGGTTCGATTCCCGTGACGGGTCTGTGTGCATGGAGTGTGCATGTGTTTGGTGGGTTTCCTCCAGGTTCTCCGGTTTCCTCTCACGTCCAGTGACATGCATATTAGGCTAATTCGCGTTCACAAAATAGCTCGTAGTGTGTAAATGTTGACCGGAGGACTCGCCACTGGAACAGATTAAATATGTTTGCTGCAATACTAACTATTGCACTTTAAATAATAATATAGATTCTGGTCAAGGTCCCACGTCATTCATTTGACCTTCAGTCAGAGAAATGACAAAGAACTATCTTTTTGTATATTTAAATAAGGAGAATTTAGCCGTGCAGTCGGGCATATTGTTTGTCTGGGATCGCGTTGTAAACATTTTTCTAGTCATATTAAGACCTGTTTTATACCCAATAAACACCTGACCATCACACCTATATGTGGAGAGGCAAAACATTCACCTATACCACTTCAAGGAAAATATGAACTAATCTAAAGTAACTAAGTAAAAATATTCAGTTTAGTTTTTATAATTGATATCTATTGGTGCAGGTGTTTGTTTACAAGTAGTTTATTTTAAAGTAGATTATTAAATCCGGCAAATATTATAACGGTTCATAACATCACTTTTACTCAACATTTTGATTTCACTTATAGTGCAGGTTAAACTTCAGGCAAGTATTGCAAAAGCTTCATTAAATTCTGTCCAGCTGTTGATTTAAGTCACGCCCACAGTCTGCTGTATGCATAGTAGGCTGTCAAAACTTCCGGTATATAATCTGACACATAACTGCTCAAAACTTTACTTCTACTCAACATTTTGATTTTATTTAAAATTTCATAGAATTCGGTGACGCTATGACAAAATCTGGCTGGACAGACATACAGTACTTTGTATAGAGAAAAGAAGGTATTTCCCACTTTGGCATTACTTTCAGTACAGCCCTGGTATAAAATGAAGTCAGCTTCGCAGAATCCAAATAATGGCTTTGGCAGTCTGTAAAGTACTAATATCATCATGAGATCCCCAAACATCTTGTCTTTTCAGTCTAATGCTCTCCAATCAACTTCGTCTGCCACAAATTCCAGCTGTTCATTTGATTTATAACAGTGGCTCTCCACTCTACAATCTCTCCATCATGCTCTTTAGAAATGTAGCCGACTGTTTGGAGTGAAGTGGGGAGTAAGAAGGAATGACATGTCTGTTAAGTCCTTAATCGCATCCAGAAGTGGAATGAAGCGGCTTCAAGATGCGACCTGCAGCTCTGTAGCTCTTTCCTGCTTAAAAAGTCAATGTGAATCAGCTCTCCAAAAACTGTAAGTAAAGGTCCTGAAGAACCAAATGGGATTTCCTCATGCAAATCTGTTTCTCTCTATTAACTATATCTATTATATCTATTCACTCCAGTTTCATTGGAGACAAACTCCGTCTTGTGCCTGGAAAGCTGGAAAAAAGTGTACGGGAGCCTTTAGGTTTTAATACGTATCGGGTGCCGGATATGTTGTTGGTCTTTCGGCTGCTCCCGGCAAGGGGTGGCCACAGCGGAATATCCAGTCCGCACAACAACTTGGCACAGGTTTTACGCCGGATGCCCTTCCTGACGCAACCCTCC
>JAOTQY010000003.1:2936447-2946554 GCA_026413445.1 Dolichallabes microphthalmus
ACCAATTAGGTGAAATTTAATAATTTCCCACGGCACACCTGACGATCTCTCACGGCACACTAGTTGAAAAACACTGCATTAGGCTACTACAGCTTGTCCCCTACCTATGAACCAGTTCTGTTAAGGGAGCACATTCGCAAGTCTGATTTGTTCTTAAGTCTGACAAACTGAGTCTTGTCCACCTTTGACACGGATATGCAACGTAAAGCAAACCAATTCCCTTAACTAAATCTGTACCCTTTCTCCAGTCTGCCATCATGTGGTCAAAAATCATAATCACCCCTAAGGAAATGAATCACACTGAAATGTCGGAATCCAGGACACCATTTTGTCTCTGTTTTCTCTTTATTTTGAGCTGTTCTGTTGAGGATTTTCCAAAATTAGGAAAAGTGCCATTTTAAAAGGTCCTGCTAAGAAAACAGCTAAGAAGGTTGCTGCTGTGAGTGGAAAGGGATTAAGAGCTGTCCAACACGTTATTATTATGAACTTCATGGAAGAAATGTGATTATACAAAATCATGAACAGCATGAACAGAGATCACATAAAAGCTTAGTGAAGTTGCATAATTACACGCACACACACACACACACACACACACACCAAAAATAAAAAAAAAAAAACAGAAAAGAGTAAAAAAAAAGAAAGTGTTGTGTCGGACCTTGGGGTAGTGGAACTGCATGGGGTCGTCGGTGGACAGAGACACACACAGACCCTTGTGAAGGAACTCACGCAGCGGGTTCTTCGAGTACTCCAAGAACAGACTGTTGTTACTGAGAGGGGACATGGCGATGGGGACCTGGGCCAGGTAGTACAGGTACTGAAGGACAGGGCTCTGAGAACACACACACACACACACACACACACACACACACACGATAATGTGGTATGTACATAAAAAAAAAAAAAAACAGCTTTCTTTCACAAGTTAAACAATTAATAAAATCAATATGGGTCTATTTGTTTATTATTTCATATAAAATCAATGTATTTAAACAATACACAAATTAAAAGAACAAAATAATAGGAATCAATAATTTCACTTTAATTCAACCTCATTATAAATAGGCAGGAACTACAAGAGAGAAAAAATACACACATACAGTATATATATATATACACACACACACACACACATATATATCATTTTTTTCTATTTAATAAAATTCTCACACATCATGCAAAAAAGCATATTATTTAGTCAAATGTATTTTTTCCCCTCATCTTATGTCGTTTCCAATTTTTTTCTCCTCATATGTCCCTTAAGAGACTCAGTAATGATGTCTTTTTTTTTTTTTACAGCAAAACCCAAGGAGCCATAATTATGTTTTTTTTCTGTCTGAAAAGTAGCGTGTTATATAACATGTCGCTTTCTTTTATGACATACCAACATTTGGCTGAAACAGAAATCAAAAGCCCAGCAAAGGCTGCAATTATACCAAATAATATGCTATAAACGATAAGGCAGGAGATTTCGCAATAAATGAATACAATAATATTGAAATGAAAAGTGGGGGTCTGAGGGAGAGCCTCGACTACCTAGTGAGCAGGAGGGTTTATAGAAGCTGTCCACTGGACTGTGAGAAGCTAATGGAAAGTGGTCGCGGAAAAAGGTTACCTTCTTGAGGTTGAGGCCGTGAGAGATGTTATCCGCGGTGAGGAAAGCTGAAACCAGATGGGTGATGGAGCCGGCTTCGCCGCAGTGTGGACGGAACTGGAAGGTACTCAGACCTCGCTCCCTACACACACCGAAACAAACACACGCGCACTAATGGGGTGCAAAAGTTCGAATCCCATGTGATTTCTGGGCTCCAGGTCACGGTGTGTCATTTTTACAGGGTGTGCAAACCTTTGCACACACTTATGTATAGGAATAAACAGCATGGTTTCAGGTGATAATGGAGCAGTTACTGAAGTTGGCATCCTGAAGTTGATTAGTTTCCTACAACAGCGTGCCACGAAAGGTTTTGTACTTGCAACATAAATATAACGTATAGACTTATCATCAAGATGGACATACTCGTCTCTCTGATTGAGCTGTTGCTATGGAAACAGTAACGTATTGTAACAAGAGCATTAATAACTGTAAACACATAAAACTGTAACCCTATAGGGCTGCATAAGCCTTTGATACGATGGTATTTATAGAAGTCAGTGATTCACCACACACACACACACACCAACCCGCTGACCTCACACGTCCCCCTGAGATCATTGAGAACACCTCTAATCACTGCAGTAAAACGCCTCCTCCGTGGAGGAACCATTAAGACAGACTCGTAAGACCTGCATTAGTGGCATGAGTATGGTGATCCCCTCCCCTCCCCCCATTCTGATAAACGATATCTCATGCTCGAACGGAACGTTGCGGCGCGTGCTGACGAACAGCCGGGGGGTGATTACTTACTTGCGCAGGTTGTTCAGCACCATAATGTTGGCGTACATGTGGAAGAGGTAGTAGCTGTAAGGCGGGTTCTCGTCCGTGGTCCATTGCTCGGGTTTGGGGCTTTTGTAGGAGAACATGTGATCGCTGTGCTTGGACTCGTCGTCCACGCTGTCGAAGCCGGTCACCTAGAGGGGGAGAGAAAACAAGATGGAATACACAGTAGTGAGGAAGATAAAAGCTAAGCGGGATAAAGCTATTAATCAGGAATAAAGTCCAAGGTGAATGAATTAACATCAGTTCTTTGGCATTTATATAAGGCATTATATTTGTATCTCATTAAACATCGGAGCAGGTGAGGGTCTTGCTCAAGGGCCCAACAGTGGCAACTTGGTGAACGTGGGGTTTGAACCTGGGACCTTCCAAACCACTGAGCTACCAGAAGGTATAGAATCATTTTCTAGGACAAAAGCTTCGACAGTCCAAATCATGGGTTTAATATTAATGTACTTGTTCTTATATACAGTACTGTGCAAAAGTCTCCGCCCATGCAACTAAATACTGTAAAGCAAGCATGTCTTCCAGGGGGAAAAAACCCTATGAAGCCCAGTAAGCAATAATTAATGAAACAAAGTGTGTATTTGGTGTGACCACGCTTTAAAGACTCTTTAGTCTCGGGTAAAGCAGTTTTATAAGGACGTTAGCTACTGAACCACCCGCAGGTTATCTGAGGACTTTGCCAGTTGCGCCTGCTCACAGTACAGTACAGCACAGTATATCTGCCTATGATTCACAGCTACGCACTGGGACATGCCAAAGTTCAATAAATGTAAGGTATCTGTGGTGTTGGGTTTTTTTTCATAAAGACTAGGACCGCCGAATTTATTAATCGGAAATCCAAATGTAGCTGTATGAATTCTTGATGGGTGCCATAATATTTGGCGCAGCATGTCCTGTTACTTCAGTAAGGGAAGATGAAGACGTGGAGCTTCTATTCGTCCATATTTGTTTTGTTGTTATTTAAATGTAAAAACTCAAATGAAAAAAAGAGAAAAAATTATTCCCGCCTGCAAAACTTTGCTAAAGGTTTAAACATAAGAAACTTCAAAAAATTTATATATTCCTACACGATAGTGATGTGTCTGGTAGTCGTCGGGTTGCAGCGGGTAAAGAAATTGTCGCTTTATTTGCGAGGCGGGTCATTAAAAACAAAATTAAATAAAAAAAAAATAATCCATGTATATTGCGTGCAATTCCCTATAGCCAATATTAAATATTTGGGAATATTTTATTAAGTTCTTTGATAACGTTACGTCACGTGACAAGTCACGAAGGCGCCAAGCAGCTCCCGCTGCCAGTCACAACACGAACAAAGAAATAAAAGTGAAGATGGAAGACGAGGTGCGGGAGAAATTGAGGTCAGGAATTTATGCCTAGTAACGGCCGCGGGGGGCGGGGCGGGGTGTAAAAATAGATATAGTGGTGCGGGGCGGGCCGAATAATTTCATAAAAACGGGACCCGCGAGTTGGAAAAATACCCGACCCGCGCATCACTAATACACGACAAACCTGGTGAACAAACTGAAGTTCTGTTATTTATAGTGGGTATATGTGTTTATTCAAACCCACTCACATATTTGAGGAAAACGTGCAGCTCTTTGTGCTTCTGAGGATTCACCGTCGCCTCAAACAAGGGGAGGAAGATGTTCTCCAGCATCTTGGCGAAGTTCGGAATCAGCTTCCGTGACATAAAAATATCGCTGTAAAGAAATGATTTGCACAGAAAGGTGGGAAATGAAACACTACCGGACATACAGTAGATGTCATGGAAAAAAACATACACTAATTTAGACTAATTGACCTACAGAGACTCATAGCCAACACAAAGTACTATGCGGATGGGGTGCCAATAATTCTGACACATACAGTACTGAACTAAGTCTTGAGCCACCCCTCATTTCTACATAGTCATTTAAATTAAACAATGATTAAAGAAATGGAACTAAACTGTTCTTTTTTTGTTTTACTGCGACAGGCTGCAAGGAGCCTAAAGATAAACATTTTAAATGGGTTGTTTATGTAAACAACGACGACAACCACATTAGCAACCTCATTTCGTCTATTCCAACCTCTTAGCAGCAGTAAGCATCACCTCTGCACCTCTGTTTTTTTTAATCTTTTTAAACCTGACTTAGGGTGCCAAAACTTCTGAAGTTCTGATTTCCCCCCACCAAAGCCATAATGTTTTCGAAATCCTTTCTGGTTAGGTCTATAAAGTCGAGCGAGGTGCGGACACCATGACTCACTATATCCTGGGCACCTGAATGACCCAGCGCATGTTGGGGGAGTGGACTTTATGTTGGATAAACCAATGAGAGAGGCTCTCCCACTCCTCCGGCGAGCGTCCGTAGATGGACAGGCGGGGCTCGGCGTGCTGGTATTTACTCTCCTCCAGATCATGAGCGACTTCCTGTGAAATGAGAAGAGGTTAGACGCATTGAAAACGAACGGAAGTCGGATTCTTTTTAAGAAATGTACATACAGCGGCGACGTACCTTTATCAAAAGTGCAAAGTACTCTCCTTCGATGTAGTTGTCGGTTTTCAGGTAGATTTCTCGTAGCTCGCTCGCTCCCACGGGATTATACTTGGAGTTGAACTTGTCAAAGCGATGAAACGTCTGCCTGCCCTGTGCGAGATTAACGTCGGCTCGCGTTAGTGTCAAAGTGCACAGGACACCATGGTTTTCATACCAGGGTCAGATGCTTCAGAACTACATCCATTCCTTTTAAAGTCTAAAAAAGGGCAACTCGTCAATTTATACGAGGCGTTATAGAGAACATCCGGAGATGCTTTATTCCTTTAATACCACAGCTGACTTCCTTTCATTGCAACGTGGCTGAGTCTAGACCTGATCGACTGAAGCAACTCCCAGATCATAACACTGTCTCCAGAGGCTTGTACAGTGGACACTATGCATGATGGGTGCATCGCTTTACGCCATTCTCTTCTTACCTGGACACGCCCATCGCTCTGGGATACGGTCGATCTGGACTCGTCAGACCACATGACCTTTTTCCATCACTCCAAAATCTAATCTTATAACCCAATGCTTAACCCAACCACCTTTTGCAATAATTTGAGCTTCCTGCAAGGATGCACTGTGTATTTTACTGAGAAAGTGGAACTACTGTATAAACCCCTTAAAAAAAAAAAAAAGAAAAAGAAAAAAGGATCCGCTTTGAAATCTGAATGCAGAAACCAGAACGGTGTGGTATTAAAACATACATATGGATTTCATAACCCTGTATAATGTTAATGCAATATGCCAAGAGGCACCTGGGACTGCTTACAGCATGGACGTCCAGCGAGTCCACAGTGAGGTCATAAGGGTCCATGTTGAGGTTATTGAAGACCTGTTTAAGGGTCAGTTTCTGTCCTGCTTTCTCCAGGACCACACGCTCCGAGTCCGTCTTGTAGGTGGTCTGGATGAAGTTAAGCAGGTGTTTCTGGTTCATACAGGCTGCAGCGTGGATGTGAGTGTCTACCTGTGAGCAGTCAATCACAAACAAATACAAAATTACGAGCACAGGCGCATGGCTGCAACAATACTACAGTAATATAGCAGCTGTCATATTCTAACATAAATACGAGTCGCACCTTCCTGACGTTATAGAAGTCTCGATGCGGGACGCCTTTGAGTTCTTTAAGCTCAGCCATTTCGTTCAGCATCTCATGCAGGTAGAACTTCGAGCTCAGGAAGTTTAGTCGTCTGTGACAGTATGTCTTTCTGGAATGAGAGAAAAGATCGAAATGGAATTGAGAATATTTTTTACGTTTATTGGTGCGTCTTTACAAGCTGATGAGTTGATCTGGGTTCCTTTTAAGGTGTAATCAGTGCTTTTAGCAGGGATGAGCTAAAGCTAGTGGTTTGAATCTAAGGAATTAAAAAACAAACACAATCTGTGGTCCAAGAAATGTTATGGTTGTTGCTGTTGTTAGTCTTTCAGCTGCTCCAACCGAGGGGTCGCTACAGTGGACCATTCGATCCGCGCAACTTGGCACAGGTTTTACGCCGGACGCCCTTCCTGACTCAACCCTCACACTTTATCCGAGCTTCGGACCACCACTGCATCCCATGGCTGGGGTTTTCAAGAAGAAATGCACCTTTTTTTGCTGATTGTTTCTTTAAAAGATCAACATGTTAGAAATAACTAGCGCCCTCTAATGACTGCAGGGGAAACTGTAATAACCTACTTCCCAAAACTTATTACACTGATAAAAATCTGGGAGTCTTTCTGGAACGATAGAAATAATCAGAAAAATGGGGAAACAAATTATTTTTTTAATTAACAGGCAGCATGATTGACAGTGTCGGTGCTGGGTATCACCAGCGAAAAGCCGATACGATATGATCACGATACCTGGGTGCCACGAGTGGACAAATATCGCGATTCAATATTAACCTTGCGATCCTAAAACAAGTACTTAACAAAAAATTTGCTCCTACTACACGGGATGATGTGCTGCCTGCCAGTGTGTGAACAGTTTAGAACATGGCGCAAAATTTTGCATAAAATTCGGCATACGAACGAACGAACGAACGACCCGACCCGAGCCGAACCAGACGCTGGCCAAGTTGCACATACGTCCGGGTATTTGTGAAGTTTTGTGATGGCACCATCTGTCCCAAAAATGTTAACGAGAACAATAGCAAGAAGGTTTTGTTTTTTACAACAGCCGGTGCCAAGAGGAACCAAAAGTTAAGTTTATGTAGTTTGTATGCACAAATACGGTTAAAGCGTGGGAAATTGGTAATTTTGGTCATATTTTTGGGTGGCTGGACCGGATTATCTGCCTTTACATTACTCCCCATTGGAAATTGCGTTTCGCAATACAAATTTTCACCTTAAGAACTCGCCTCCGGAACTGCTGTACATAAATTTTATGTATTTCACAGTCATACATGAGCTGCCACAAACAGGAATCACGATACATGGCTGAATCGTCTCTAGTCATTATTTTTCCATACAATGTTTAATTTTTCTTATTTTACCAATCCTGCGATACCTCAAAGACCAAAGTTTCTTGAAACTGCTCAATTTCACCCAACCACACCTTTACCCCTCCACACACTCACGTTGGTCCGTCTACGATCATGGCCAGCACGTGGCTCAGGTCGATGGCGAACGTCTCGAGGTCGGGGTACGGCAGACAGCGAGGTCTGTTCTCCCTGAGTGCCGCTTCGTTCTCATACACGTATATAATCCCGTCCCTCATTTTCAGCTCATAACTCAGGTTCTCCGGGACGTTCTCCGTGCCGTAGGGGTCCTCTCCTTCCCGAGGGCACGGGCAGATGTCTGCACAGCGGACGGCCGGGTGCAGCGCGACATGGAAGACAAGACCGACAAATATTATCCGACATGCCTTTAAATTACGTCAATAGTGCACGAGGACACACGGGTACCTGGCAGGACGTCATCCTCCTCTCTCCACTTCAAGTTCTCAGCACTGCGCAAGAACCTGCCGGTGGTCTGGGGGAAGCGGTGGTACGCCAGCCTTGAGTATTTCTCACGGATGAGTAGTGCCTTCAGAAGACTTTTGGCTGCTTGCTCGTAGTCCTCCACAGTGATCTGAAGCAGAAATAATCGTTCTTATCTGAACAGAGCTCTTTAAAAGGTGTAGAAAGAAAAAAAAACACTACTTCTAATGCAAAAAGTTGATTTTTTTTTATATTCTAATACGTAGAGACACCTTATTGTCATGATCTTACAATCCTAAACAAAACTACGTCTTACACTCCTACTACATGGGATGCTGTGCTGCCTGACACTATGTGAATAGTTTACCGTGCGCCACCTGTAGGATTATAAAGGAACTGCAAAACTTCACCACCTCAAGTGCAAACAAACATACAGGGGAGCGAATACTTTTGGCTATACAGCGTGTATGTATATATATATAAAAACTGGTCATTTCCTGGTCATCCTTTAATGACAATTCAACATTTAAACTGAGTGAGTGAGTGTAGGAACTCACCCCGGCACAATAATCCCCACTGATGGTGACTCTCTGATACTCAGGGAAGTTGTCTGGGATGGAGGGACAGGTGGAGGACGGGGACACTAGCGGAGTGGGCGTAGTTCTTCCCCAATCCACACAAACGGGCATTTGCATGGACTGAGATCGAATCATCCGTAAACTCTTCTTCCTGTACGTCCAAGAATAAACACGTTTGTTCCGATTTATTTTGCTTTGCATAAGCAACGGGTTAGCAATTAACGACTAGCGCCCTCTGCTGACTGCAAGGCAGAGTGCAATTATTTATAAGAAAGGAATAAATAATAGATGTGCGTCTTCCATTTCCCCAAAATTCAACATATTGATAAGAAGCTGCATCTAATAAAAAAATTAAAAAAAACGTGGGGACGTGACTGAGCAGGGGTGCTTTGGCTGGGAATTGTGTAGTGTGACAAGCTAGAAAAATGTGAAGTACATCTAAAAATCCGCGTACCTTTAAATTCATATTATTGATTTTATTATACCTTTTATTGTCACCAATTGAAAAATTCCAGACTGCACACCCCGCCCCCTCCCCCTCCCCCTCCCCCTGACCTCTTGACCGACTCCTCGGAGTGCTGCTCGGCCAGTTCCCGGAGCAGCTCCCTCTCCTTGGCCTGCTGAAGACCGATGGGACAATCCTCAGGCACCGTGTACATGGACATGGCATCTTTACTCTCCTCCTCCTTCAGCGCGGAGGCGTACACCTTCTCGGCCAGCAGGCGCACCTCCTCGTCCACGTCACTCAGCGTGACCTTGGGGAACTGCCGCGGCATTTCTGCGAGAACACAAGAGGACGCTATTGACGTGCCGGGTGCTGAAACTGTCCCGGACGGCTTTTAAGAATAGAAAAAAATGGAATTGGAGTATAACGTAAGGTAATCTGAAATCCAGAACCTGATTCTGACCGGACTATACAGGATACAGCTACACTCACGTATACACACTCTATCTATACTCTCCATTCATCATCGCCTCTTATGATACATTCCTTCGCATGATCTCTTTTGTTCGTGATCAAAAGCTGCTCGAGGAGGCCTCTCAGTCACTCCCAGGCTCGTAATCACTCCTGTCATTTCAACAGGCACTCGTCCATATATTTGATGGATCCTATCAACAAGCTGGAAATAGCTCTGTGTTGCCTGGTGTTTGTATGTGTGTGTGTGTGTATGTATGTATAGAGACACTACACTCTTCAGAAAACTGGTTAGTGGGCCACAGACACACAGATCTATTACTGTGCATATGGAGTTAACACGTTGGACCACTGAGCAGAAGGTCAGGAGTTCAAACCCCAGTGCTACCACCACCATGCTAACCCTGATGTATAGAGATAAAACACAAGCTGCACTGGATAAACATGCATCATAAACATAAATGGTAATGTAATGTACAATTCCGGGTCGAGAGCACACACACACTAGAACGTCGAGTAAGAGGAACAATCTTTCGGATTGCGCTGTCGCATTTTTCCATGCAGCAAAACCCAGAAACCTTTTCCTTTTTTCTTTTTTGTCAAGAAAAGTGCTTTATTACATAACACGCTGCTTTCTTTTCTGCCCTAGAGATATTTTCCTGTAAGATTAATTTTCTTTTTGCTGGCGTACTAATGTTTAGAAATTAGAAATGCTTTTTTTTTTTGTACTGACTTAATAATGAAGTCTTAAAA
>JAOTQY010000003.1:3074382-3085810 GCA_026413445.1 Dolichallabes microphthalmus
CCGGAGTACCCGGAGGAAACCCACCAAGCACGGGGAGAACATGCAAACTCCATGCACACAGAGACGGGAAACGAGCCCGCCGCGGGAATCGAACCCGGACCCTGGAGGTGCAAGGCGGCAGTGCTAACCACTACACCACCGTGCCGCCAGATTTGGACATGAATGAGGATATTTCATGCTATTCCACAAACCCGTGATTTCATACGTGAGTTTAAATAAATGCTTTGTGAATTCACAAAACTTTTACACTTAACAGGAAAACCTATACTAGTTTCTCTTTGCAGATTTTTTTTACACTACAATGAGCTGCTTGTTTTGCCATTATTTATTATAGAATGTGAAACTCGGTGTAGCTTTAGATAGATTTTATTGTGGTTTTGTGTTGTAGATCTGTCTTTAGAACAAGTTTAATGTTAATAGTGGCAAAAATTAATTAATTAATGTAAAACTAATTTAAAAATTTTTTTTTATTGCAAATATTTATAGCAATTATAGCACTACTTTTAAACAAACAAATTAATAATAATAATAATAATCTTTATTTCTCTTCTCCCTCTGTTGAACTACACGACACTCCTGAATTGTTAGCGACCCCCTCTGCCTACATGTCGGACTCATCCTGGTGCCCCGCATCTAGTCCAAGATCTCGTTACATCGAGGTCCATGTGGTCTGCTTGGAAAGCATGGGGTGACTAAAGACGGTTCCACTTGACCATGAAGACGTTCCTGGACTCGGCTGATGCAGACAGTGACTGTCACTCAATATACTGTAGTACTTGAAGTGTGTGTGTGTGTGTGTGTGTGTGTGTTTTCGCAGGTTGTGTGTTGCCCAGTTACCAGGACGGATCCAGACATGTCCTTCCTCAGAATGAACTGTGTTTGCTCTGCTGCTGTGCATTTGTTTAAACAATACCCACAGATGATCATTTCAGAGCAACAATCCCTCTCTGTTCAGGCGAGAAGGAGGCACGATGCCAGGGGCAGAAGCGATGCCATCAGATGTGCCTGTTTTGATCCTCTCACATGCCAGTGAAGCCCAGTGTCTCCTCTTTGTTGTACGTGTTAACGGATCGGAGGGACATGTGCGGTCACGTTCCTCGTCATCTGCATTTACTGTATTTTGCTGCATCCTGCGTTTTCGGTTTCGATCTCGCTCAGACCGACCTCGTTCAGACCGTGGGTTCAGACCGAGTTCAGACATCATGATGTAGCATGACAGATATTACAATGAAAAATATGTAAGAACTAAAAACTTTTGTCATCTTGAAAATGGATGGAATTGATCCGAGACTTGTCGTTAATGATCCACAGCTGCTTGAAGTATGAGGTTGTGTTGGTTTTTGTCTTTGCCGTCTCATGGGCCAGGTCATGAACACGACAGGTCGGGATCTCGGTGGACTCCTCGGTTGTCCTGATTCTAGGCTTTTACAAGCAAAATTCCTATCATATGTTCAAATGTTCTTTTCTCCAACATTCTTGGAGCTGACAGAGTCGAGTCCCAGTTGCTGCTTTACAGCCTGTAACCACAACAGATCCGTGCCAGCAGCTCATATAAATATAGCAACCAAATCTATGGCCAAGCTGGAGGGTGGAGAATGGATTTGGGACCCTGTTCCCTTAACAAGGGTCAGAGGCATGCATGCAGAAAGAGCTGTGGAGGATCCAGCAGCTGGACGAGAGCACAGCTGGAGCCACCTCAGCCTTTCAGTTATGAAGAGGGGGGGTGGGGGGGAGACACACAGAGGTTTTTCATGGGTGACATGCCTTGAATGATCTCATGTTGCTAGATGCAGCATTTGATTCTAAAGGCAGATAAAACACTGATTGTTTAGAGCAGATTACATCATTTTAAGCAACTCACTGAGACGGCATAAATAAGAAATCTTAAACCTAAAAGGACAGCTTATTCTCTCAAATGAGTCCCAAAACTGGAATTGATGCCTACTTCATTTATCGATCCAACACCCCTCAGACTCGTCCCCAAAAAGTCTTTAGCATAGTCTTTAGCGTAATTACTGTAAGATCACAGAACATGGAGGTAGGAGGCCTCAAGGTCTAAGTGCAAAGTAGTCTTAAAGACCAGGAATAACATCTACACAAACAAAAATGAGTCTCATTTTTTAACTTGACTATTTTTCCAGCGACATCATCTAATAATAATTATTAAATTCTAGAGTTCTGTAAAGAGCTAGAAGGAGTGGAAACACTGGTGCAAATGCACGACTCAAAGTTCATGGGGTAACGCAAGGGGGCATTTGAAGCTGTTATTTGCAGAGACTCAGTTGCTTAGCAATCTAGAAGGTAAGTGTGACGGAGTCGAGCGGTTCGAGAATGACGGACTAAAGGACGAAAGCGTCTCCGCATTGCACTTTTTGGATAACGATGCGATAACAAAAACCCCACTGCAGCACTATCAGCTCTTATTCAAATGCCATCATGAGTAATCCAGGAAAACGTTCACCAGCATGGAAATAGACCAACATGCTGAAAGATATTTAAATGACAAAAAAAAAAAAAACACCACTCAGGATCTTATCACGGATTGTATTACTTATAAAGATTAATACGAAAGTGTTATATGAAAGTATTAATGTGTTTTTTATGCCTAGTATTAATATGCCATGATTGTTCCCTGAAGGCTTGCCAGGCTATGGGACAAATGCAGTGTGAAATCCAGCTTAATGCCAAAACTCAAAACCCAATAAATCGTCCCAACCCAATCCCTGTAACCTACTTTTAAAGTCCGGTCTGTTCTTTTCCTAAAGCAATATTTATGAAGTAACATCACGCTTTCATAATGAAGCACGAGGACTATTAAAGCATTCACTTTCCCTAAATAGTTTTACTGAGAACTCAACATGGTCTCTTTTATTTCATCGCCTTCGATAAATTTATGGCTCAGAGTAAGCACGAGTTCACTGACAGTTATGCTTTCATGCAAGAATAAAAACTCGTGTATGGGAGTGAGCTTCTCCACATGGTTGCTCGTGCGTTCTGGAATGTACGCAGTGTTTACTTTGTACTAGATTGAAGAGAGATTTTAGAATTCATCTAAATCAATTTCATGGAAAAAAGACCCCTTGTGAAAGATTTGGATTAGCCTGAGTATCTACTGGGGTATTAGCGCTTCGCTGCTACACTGTGGCTAATGACCTGACAGTGAGACATGGCAAGCCATGAAATTGTAACTGTGAAGATTCATAGCAAAAATCTGGAAAGTGTGAACTGGGATTAACCGGGTGAGGCATTCAACCTGAGAACACTATAGCAGCTGTTGAACATGGTGGCGGTAGCATTGTGCTTTGGGGCTGTTTTGCTGTCAGTGGAACTGGTGCACAGCACATAGTCGACAAAGGAATAATAAAGGGGGAGGAGGAGAACCTCGGGAATCCTTTTTCGCATAGCGATAAATCATTAGCAATATGGTTGAAACTTGGACAGAATTTAATGATCCAACAGGACATTGACCCAAAACACACATAATTCCAAAGCTGGTTGTGGTATGGATAAAGCCGTTTTCATGGTGTCAGCCACTGATGATGTGTAGACTGTGCTTAAAATTCAGTTCCATAGCAGGAAAGTAGCACATTTAAATGAATCACTACTAAGAAAAGTCATTTAGCTAAATATTAGGTGTGCTGTATGTATGACCCTTACATGTGGTGGCTCAGTGGTAGGTGATTCGCCTGCCTTGCAGAAGGCCCGGGTTCGATTCCCAGCCAGTGCTCAAACCCCCCAGCCACTGGATGCAGTGCTGGTCCCAAGCCCGGATAAAATGGGAGGGTTGCGTCAGGAAGGGCATCCGGCGTAAAAACTGTGCCGAGTTGTTGTGCGGACTGGGTATTCCGCTGTGGCGACCCCTTGCCGGGAACAGCCGAAAGACCAACAACATATATAAGTATATATTGCCTTGTGCATCTCTGTAATTTGTTTCTATTGAAACTATACTGTATGTCATTCAGTTGTTCTCAGACATCAAGCATAAGTTCACGTTACCAGCCTGAAGTGACTCCTGATTTTCAGCCCTAATGTTACTCAGATCTATATTTTTTTTCTTGCTGAATGCACAAGTCTGATGTTTTTCAGATTGAATATGAGTCCTAAATCAGATAGATATATGATACGTTTTCATGTGACATGAAAACCTACATTTATGCAATGTTTTGTCTCACCAGGCAGGACAGGGATTTCAGAGCAATGGTACTAATAGCTGCTAAAACAGCTAAAGCAATGCAACTGGCTTTCTTCCTTCTTCTGGACCTCAACAGATCCAGCTAACGAACTGCTCAAAACCCCAAGTGTATTTTTTGCTAAAATCACATCTATTGTTTGAAGCGAATGAGTGGTCGTATAAGTACAGTATGACGTGTTTTATCCTGGATAAAATGAGCCAAAAATGGACAGACGCCTCCACATTATCTTAGAGTCAGATAAAAGTCACTCGGAATTATGAATGTGAACAGGACAATCCGATTTAAAAATGTATATTAACCCAGAATCGGGTTACAGTGTGGGTTGTGAACGTGGCCTGAGCCGAACACAGGCTGTGTTCACATTACAGTCCGGTAATGTGAACGTAGCTACAATTAGCTCACTAATTAATACTTAATAGTACTTAATAGTCGGACTCCGGGACCCAAATACGGTTAAATCTGGACCGCCGCCAAAACAAAAATGCTAACGAGAAACATGAAAACGAGAGTGATTCGTTCATTTTCCATTTTCTACAGTGCGCGCATGATCAGAACTCGCGCGACCACCCGGTCGAATGCACATAACGCGCAACCCCTCCCCCTTCGCGTGATCAGAGCTCTCGCGCACCCCTTCGCATGGTCACAACTCGCGCGACACTGCCCCCCCTCCCGCGTCGCATGCACATAACATAAGGTATATTTGCTAAGAAGGTAAATAAGAAATGACTCCATACAGCTAAATGTACACTGTTAATACACTTAGCACCAACTTTTAAACAACGCTCCCTGAATCTTTACACTGATTTGTAGAATGAAAGTCTTTAAAACAACTAATAAACACTATACACTCGAGGATTATTATTTTACTGCGAAAATTCTGGAAAGCCACAGGTCAAGAAAAAGAGCATGAAGAAAGAGTGGATCACAACAGGCAATCCTTATTTATTATAAGAAGTAAAGTGAGGCTCCATGAGACGCAGAAGCCTTTATCGTGAAGTTTTTACTCGGTTCCATCAACATCATCGCTGTGATCAATGTAGAGCATCAAATACAGTCGATGAAATGAAATCTCTCCACCGTCAGGTGTTTATAGAGCGATGCTGCAAGATCCTGGATCATTTATTAGTACAAGAGTGACATCTAGTGCAGACTTCGTCAAGCTGTGTTTTTTCTAACTGCTAATATTTAAGAACTCAGTTCACATAAAATTCAAAGCTTTTTAACAGTGTTTGACTGATTGTAACCCAGTTAAAGGATCTATCCAATGACGGAAACTTCATAGCACTTTTGGAAGTCGCTTTGGAGAACAGCGTCTGCGCCAAATGCCTCAATGTAAAAAACAAAAAAAACAACCCTTATGACACCAAACCACCTATTTTGTCATGTGATCGATACGATTACAGTTCTGTAACCTCACACTATTTACATGGGGTGTTCAAAAATAACTGGATTAATCATTCATTTATCCAACTTCATTAAGTGCTTTATCCTGGTCCCAGGTGAGGTGGGAATAAATCCTCAATTGGATGTCAGTTCATGGATGAGACCATGTGCACAGATTCTCGCAGTCTTTTACATTAAAGCATGTTTTTAGGAAAGACGAGGAGGAGGAGGAGGAGGAGGAGGAGGAAACCCATCCAGACATGAGAAGAACAAAAGACAGAAACCAGAGCTCTTGATTGAATCAGGGACCCTGGAGCTGTTAGGTGGCAACACACAGTGCTTATGTAATGAAATAAGAGAAATATATAAAAAAAAATTAACAGCCATCGCAGTAATATACGTATACATCATGGTTAAAAAAATGTATTAAAAATAACAACCATGTAAAATGGATTAAAGATAATTGTCTGGTTTGTTCTTCTTCTCCTGCCAGATCTTCTCTCTCAATTCCAGCTCGCTGTCCGTGAACGCCGCCGCGCCCCAGTTGGTCATTTTAGTTGGAGCTTTGTTTCCTAAAAAACAAGAAAACGGATTATGCAGCAAGTTTTAAAATTATTAAAATAATCCGATCAAGTTGAATAAGATTAGATTTTGCTGTCTGAGCAAAAATGGATTAGTGAACGGAAATGATTTAAGCTCCAACACACAAACCTCGTGTACGTCTCTTACCTGGCTGGATGAGTCGGATTAACCCTTCGTGCTGCGCCACTTTATCCTTCCAGCTCCTCGTCTTGTTTGCCGCCTGCTCCAGCCTCCGTCTCACCGCCTGCCGTTACATTCACACACATTCACTCTCTTTACACTTTATCTTTAATGCATCTTTTTTTTATCCCAACAAGTTTGATGACATGTATACACAGACAGCAAATTAAAAGCGAATCATGCACAAAGTGTGTTGGCCCATCGCGAGCCACCAGAACTCCTTCAACGCTCACTGGCATTGATTCTACAGGGTGGGTGGAAAGTAACAAGGCATTCAAATTCGGTAGTAAAGTCCAGATTTTCAATACAGATTTACTGAAACTAATTGTATGGACGTAATTTTTTCATCATGGTTTCCTCCAACGGCCGAGGATGGAATGAAGGAAGTCGTTTGGGATGTTGCTGAGAACCTCCTGAAGTCCTCCAGTGTGTCCTCCAGCATTTTCCAGGACATTGGCTGGGACGACCTCATGACGACCTCTAAGGAGTCCAGAGGGGGTCTATGCAAAAGGAGGACGCGGTGTACAAGACAAAGTCTCGCACATTGACGGCCATGGAGGCAGTGCATGTACAAGTTGTTTCAATAAATTCATATTAGAAACATGGACTTTATTACCAATTTTTAATGCCTAGTTACTTTTCACCCATCCTTTACGAGTCTCTGAAAAATGTGCGACGTTTTTTTTTTTTTTGCCTTTTAAGGGAATAAAGGGCAGGGCTACACAGAACTAACATATTACACGTCATAATTCAAAGCATCTTTACGTCTATTAAGTCCAGAAAAAAATATTTGTACCTTTTTTCGTTGTCAATTAGTGAAGATTTTAACCACAAGATGGCGACAAAAAAAAAACAAAAGCAAAGTAGAACAATGAAACTACACAGCTCCATTACGTAGAGGAAGTAAAACAAGACTGGAACTGATGGCAGGGCGGGGAAATGAATCATTTCTAAACTACTCCTAGGGGTATTTCACCCATCGTCCTTTTGGGAGGAAACTCACATGGACAGTCATGTTGTACAGCATTGTAATTACATGCTTTAAAATTCCATCCATCCATCCATCAGGGAACCTCAGCAGGCCAACTAGGGACCACCAATGGCGATAACCATTGTATTTATTCCAACTTTATGACATGTGCATTCACACACTATGGACAATTTGGGAACGCCAATTACTCTAATCTGCATGACTTTGGACTGCAGGAGGAAACCGGAGTCCCCGAAGGAAACCCACCAAGCACATGCAAACTCCATACACACACAGACCCCGAGGCTGAATCCAATCGAACCCTGAATCGAACCCTCGACCCCGGAGGTCCGTGGCGAGGGTGCTGACCACTTACATTTATTTTATACGGATAATATAATATTTGGATTTAATCCTAATAATCAGGATCCACAAAGTAACCAGGTTGAAACATGATGTGTATGTACAGTATGGTTAAGTGTGTGTGTGTGTATGAGAGAGAGAAAGAGAAACAGTGTTAACTGACCTCATACTCCTCTAGCGCCCCCTGTCTCTGCTGTTCAAGACTGTCCAGCTGTTGCATTGCAATTTTCAGGGCGTGGTCCTGCTCCAACCTCTGCTGCTCCAGCTGTTCTTTCTCCTGCTGTGTCTGACTGATGGCTCGCTGCTGCTGCAGGTGAATCTGCTCGAGCTCGGTGCGCTTCCTCACCTCCTCATCCAGCAGCCTGACACACACATGCACACACACACATGGTGTTTATAGTGTGCTCTGACTCAAGTTTTATCCATGCCATATAATACATAAAGTGTGTGTGTGTGTGTGTGAGATACCTAGCTTGCAGTTTGCGCAGATTCTCCTCGTCCTGTCTCGTCTGTCTCTCGTCCTCCAGCGCCTCCTCCAGGCGTCGGTACATGTCCTCCAGCTCCCGGACACGCTGCAGATACAACCTGAGCTCGCCCGACATCTGGTCCACCTGCTCCTCCATCTGCTGCCGCACCTGACGCCGACACACACGCAGACACAGAACAGCTGAGATGCAGAACTCTTGCAAGATCCAAATGACATCCAAGCTTCTCCTGTTAAATGCCTCCTAACAGATGTGTGTGTGTGTGTGTGAGAGAGAGTATCTAACTGTTCCATTGGCATGGTTACCATTTTTTCTTTCTGCAAATCCATTCTGTAGTGGTTCTGTAGCTCTGTTTGAGTCCGAATTCTTCTTTGCTCCTCCATCAGAGCCTTCAATGCTGCCTCTTCCAGATTCTGAAAGAGAAACAGAACTTAGTGTTCAATGTAGGAGGAAAAGGTTTTGCACACGGTTACCCCCGTCCTGTTCAATAATGAGGATTACACCGATCACGAATATTGCATCGGTCCCTGTATCACAGCTCTGACCCCTCCAGGCTCTGAACAAGACCTTTAAAGGTGAGATGTGGTATCAGCAGTGTTGGGTGTAACACGTTACAAAGTACTTACTAGAGTACTTGGATGACTTAGTAATCTAACGCCTAAGGTCCGCCATTTAAGTACTCAGTTATTTAGTTATTTTCAAAAACGTAATCTGTTATTCAGACAATTTGTGTAATCCGTGAGCCAGACAGCAGTCATTCCCAATCCATTAGTGTGTGTGTGAGAAAGTCGTCCTAAAAGCCCCGCCCCCGATAACCCGCCCCCCTCTGATATACCCCTATCTCACCTATGCGGTTTGACTATGCGAGGACCGACGCGCGGAAAGATGGAAACCTAATCGCAGCGCCAAAACTCGCGGTGAATCATGATGAACTTACAGCAACCGCGCAAAACCCCGTAGGTGAGATAGGGGTATTACAGTAGTTGTTAACAGATTATGAGCCAAACGTCTCTAAGTGATGATGGTAGAATAATTATAAAGGTCTTGACTAAAACAACATGCATGAGGAATCATAAAGGAGTTTTCATTTTCCGCAATGGAGAAGTACTCGAGCTAGTTACTTTTATCAGAAAGTAACGCTGTAATGTAACTGATTACTTTTTAATGACAGTAACTTTGTAATGTAATTAGTTACTTTAAAAAGTTACGTCCCACAACACTGTTTATCAGGCAACAAGAGGGTAGCAGCAGATCTTCTAAGTTACAAGATGGGGCCTCCATGGATCAGACTTGTTTGTCCAGCGCATCTACAGATGCTGAATCCGATTGAGATCCAGCAAATCTGGAGGTCGAGTCAACACCATGAACTCTTTGTTATGTTCCAGCATTTTTGCAGTGCCGAAAGAGATCACAGCCATCAGGGAACACCGTTTCCATGAAGGTGTGTACTTAGTATGCAACAACATTTAGGTGGGTAGAACGTGTCAAAGTAACGTTCAAATGGATGGCAGGATCCAAGGTTTCCAGCAGAACATTGGCCAGAATGTACCACTGCCTTCACCGGCTCACCTTCTTCCCATAGTGCATCCTGGTGCAATCTTTTCCCCAGGTAAGCAACACACACACACACACACACACACACAGCCAAACAAGATGTAAAAGAAAATGTAATTAATCCAACCAGGACATTCTTCCATTGCTCCGTGGTCCAGTTCTCATGCTCATATGATCGCTGTAGTGGCAAAGCAATGAACCGGCATTCACTTTATCAAGTTCTACTACAGCTCCCCACATGTATCAGTCAATCTGTCCATCCATGACCACGTCACTAGCTCTCCGGGTTTCTTTCCTTGGAGCACCATTGGCTGCCACATACTGGGAGCAGCCCACAATGACCTCCTGTTTTGGAGTTGCTCTGATCCAGTGTTTTTTTTTTATTGCTTCCAACAGATCCCCTTCAACAACGGACTGTTGACTTGCTTTGGAATACATCCCACCCCTTGATGGGTGCCACTGTTAGAAACTAATCAACAGTCTCCACGTCACTGATCAGTGTTTTTAATGTTATGGCTGACCGGTGCATTATTAACAACAATGTCTTTATTCTAAACTTGAGAGCGCCACGTGAGATATGATCTTCACAAGTAGAAGCTGATAAGCTTATCTCCTGTTAGTACTCGTAAAAAGAAGAGAGAAAAAAAAGAGGAACTTGATTTTTCAAGCCGTAATATTGGAAAGACACTTCTGAAAGTGAAATAACAGGGTTAGCATATGAGGTGACTAAAAACAGGAACTCGAGCCTTTAGAGAAACAGCTTTTCCGCATCACAAGCTCTTGAGTTCAGCGCTCACAGATGTGACCACTTTTTTTTGCATATTTTTTTTTGTTTTTTCCATCGTGGCCTTTACGGATTGAGGGTGAAGCTGGCTGTTTCTGCAGTATGATAAGAGTTACTGGGTGAGAAGTGAGGCTGTATAAAGCAGATTTACACACACAATGCTGGAAGTGATGCTTACGAACGGCTTCGAGGGTGAAGTATAGTATACTGTAGAGTGTGAAAGACAGAACGACGAAAAGGCAAATAAAGATATACTGTATGTATATATATATATATATAGTAGATAACGACAGAAATGTTGACTGATACAAAATTGTGCTCTTTCGTGCTATGACTGATGTCCAGTGGACATGGCAAAGAAACCGAGGAAGAAGAAACATGGTGGTTGTATAGACATGGGTGTGTCCAGTCATCTTCCTTTATCACTTCGGAGAATATTCAAGCTGATTGGAAAGACAAGCAAAATTTCTAGCTATGAAAAAGAAGCGCTATGTCTATGAGTGGCTCATAAATAAATAAATCAGTTTTAAGACAGGTGCCAAATGAGTCCCGGTTTGACTTGAACACCTCTCATATATACGTTTAGGTTTCTACTTATGTCCCATAACAAGATCTAACAGCCACATGAGCCATGTTCCCGAGCAACCGTGTATGGACGAAGGACGACGCGAGCGGCGTAAGTGTTTTCTAGCCTGCTGGGGGTAAATGTGTTCAAATTCATATAATACGTGTTAGGGGGCCAGTGGTTTTTTTGTTGTTGTTGTTGTTGTTGTTGCACTTTGTAGAGAACTGTGGTTAATATTTTTTTTAACTGTGGTTGTTGGTTAAGAAGATTGTTTTTTTTGTTTGTTTTCCAGCAGAGGTGTCAAGTAGCGAAGTACAAATACTTCGTTACCTTACTTAAGTAGAAATTTTGGGTATCTATACTTTACCG
>JAOTQY010000003.1:3091015-3101380 GCA_026413445.1 Dolichallabes microphthalmus
GTCTGCAATCATAAATGCCAGGCCACTCCTTCCAGTTTCGTCCGATCCAGACAATCCCTTCATTCTCTCTCCCTCTAATAACAGCTTATGATTCTTAAACAAGAAAAATACGCCAAAAGAAATAAACATTAAGTCTGGTTTGATGCGATCAGGTCTAATATTTATGAATTTATTTCCAGCAGAAGGTGCCATAACACTGTTGTGTACTGTAGGTTTGTCACTGTTGTTTTTGTTTGTTTGTTTGTTTCAGTATTAGGGGACCTCATCACGTTAGTGATGTTCCTCCTGGTCAGGTATGTAAATGCAATGTTTAGTATAAAGCTTTAAAGCTTTTAGTTTAAGCTTTAAATAGTCTAAATAGGCAAATTTTAAAAAGTTAATCAAGTTAATTGTAGCACAAGTGGCTACTATGCTAGTGAACATTTGAATGAGCCAACAATGCTAATTGTGAAATTTAAAATATAGGACAAAAAAGCAGTCTTTCATAAATCATGAGGCACATTTTAGGCTTTATAGAGTTATAACCTCTTCTAACCTCTACAGTACCTAATGTCCATTAACAATGTTACAAATCTGTCCTGTATTTGATGGATAGCTCCAGCAGAGGGCGCCATAAAACAGTTTATAAACCTCTAACTTGTTTAGTTTTAACATTGTGATTTCTTTAACTTAACAAGCTGTGTGTTTCACTCAGTATTTTTATTTTACACTTTGCTGAGATATTCTAATGCAGTTTAAATTAAACTGAAACTGCTAGTTTGCTTTGAAGATCTGGTTTTGTTCACGGTGGTGACATAATGTTATATTACTGTTAAGTTATCTACAACATTACGTGGATATAGAGGTATAATGTATTATAATAATTGTAACATTATAATATAAAGAGATGGAAAGATGATTAACTGGGGAACTAAGCTGTTGGTTTTATGCAATAGTGACACCAAGTGTTCAAATCAGGGACATAAAAAGTAGTTATGACTTAAAAAAAAAAAAAAAGAACAGAACATTTTTGTTTATTCATATTCATTATGTTCTTTATCCTGCTTATGGTGGATTCTCAGCTTATCCCAGGACCACTTTGCTTAAGGGGAAAATGCAACCTAGACAGGTTCCCAGTCGATTGCAGAACACCTTACATGTGTTCATAGCTAATCCTACTGACATGTTTCTGGGAGATGGGAAGAAATCAGAGAACTCTACACAGTGCTGTAATGATCCTAATCCAAACACTAATCCATATAAAAATCATTAACGTCTCAGGATGAAGACGTTACGTAACGTCTCAGGATAAATTTAAATGGACACTTTTTAGCTCGAGGTTATTTTAATATAGCATGCTAGGTCAAAACATTTTGGCCATTGCTGGCTCAGTGGTAGGTTTCTTGCCTGCTATCTAGAAGGCCACGTTTAATTCCCACCCAATAGGCAACCCCAAAGCCCTGGATGCAGTGTCAGTTCCAAGCCTGAATAAAATGTGAGGGGTGCATCAGGAAGGGCACACAGCGTAAAACCTGTGCCAAATCTTGTGTGGATCGAATTGTGTGGTGTCCCTTCGACAGCCGAAAGACAGTCAACAGAAGAACTTCATGCTAACTCAAAATATCAGAGTGATTTCAAATTTGGTGTTGGCAAATGTTTTAGCTGAAAATTTCTGTTACTGATCATGCTGGGTGTTCAGGGACAAACTAGTTTTTAAATGTCACAAACAGTTAACAGTCCAAATTCAATAACAGATTCAATAACACATTCACTTGCTTCTTTATTCTTCATTTCTGCACTTACACAATTACAGGTTCACATTTATATAAAATATTTTTAGAGTCTTTATCTGTTTTTGTGTGTACAAAATGTTATTCACAGCAATAAAAAAATTTATAATGGACAGAGAAAAAAATGGTAATTCTTTAGTTTAGAATTAGTGCTTAGTGCAAACTTCATGTTTAGTGCCGTAATAACATGCTCCAAAATATAGATTTTTGTTATGGCTGCAAAACGTTTTTTTGCTTTGTTTTGTTTATGTACATATTAGTCTTTCATGTTTCTAAAAGACATGTTATAGATGTAGTCACAATGTGACTTATAATCATGTTTTCAGCATTTTTTTCACAGATAAAAGATTCTCAGTACCCTGCCATATGAGGACACCAGTGAATTGGGTTTGTAAGGCATTGCACCACATCATAATTAAGAAAAGTTTCAATTTATTTGGGTGATTCCATGATTGTGATGCCGTGAAGCCTTTGAGTTTTGACTTAAAATACAATTAGCATAACGTTTGAATGGTTTCTAATAATTTACTTCCAGTCTGTGCCAGATTTAGTTGTGTTTTCAAAGTGACTTTGTCAGTCAGTATCACGATATAATTGAAAATAAGGAAGAAAGGACGCGAGGGTGTGGTTTTCTTCTTTCCTTGATACCCAGGACATCCGTATTATGCCACTTGAGCACATGACTTGTGAAATATTTCAAAGGCCATAATCTTTTCAGAATGTGTGCAGGTAACATAACTCCTGGAAAAGGATGCAAAATAAAGGCGAAAGCTCCTTTTAAACCACCTATAAAAAGCATTTTTACTTGTCTAAGACCTCTGTAACTACATTTTTATCTTGAGGCATATCTTAGAATACTTCAACAAACATGCATGAAAATTAATGCATGAATACAAACCTTATTTTTCATTGATGCATGAAAAAAAACCTTCCCTCTTTTCATTAATGCATGAACATAGATTGGAACAGTGACAAGATTAATGAAAAATAATGTTTGTATTCATGCATTAATAAAAAATAAGATTTGTTAAAGTATGCAGAGATACAGTATATATAGAGATAAAAGTTTCAACCAAGTAGGCTTAGATAAGTTAAATGCTTTTTATACGGATTTTTAATACAGTTTTTCAAAGTTAGTTTACATACATTTGTACATTTAATATCATTGATAAATAAATGGTACCCAAATCATGGAGTCACCCTGATATCAGCATAAGACTGATTTAAGTCTTATTAACATGTGGATCACTGATCACTCTTGGCACTCACTAGCCTGTTTTATCTGGGTCCGGTGGCTCTCGGTGGTCAGAAATGCTTCCCTGTTGCTTGTCAAAGTCCTGAAGGTCCATCATAGTCAGCTCACCCAGTTCCATATCGCTGGGTTTTGGAGCCAAAGAAGACAGGTCTTCATTCTCCTCCTCATGTTTAAGCCCAATGTCATCAGGAATGATCTCCACTTCGATGTCTGAGGAATCCTCGCTCTCCTTAAACCAGACCGTCTTCTGTCTGTCCTTTCTTCTCTCTTTGGTTAAGATGGATCTGACTTGGTCTTTAGCTCCTTGAGCTCTGGGGTGGAGAGCCGGGCTACTCCGGTGCACATGGTTCGAATGGACCCGCATGCCGCAGGAATTGCAGTGTCTTTGCTTCTCACGTGGTGTAACTCTGAATCTCCATTTCGGAACCACTTCCTGCTTCCTGTCTCTTCTATCTGGCCTCCTCATTGCCAACCTGCTCATGTCTGCTTCATTCAGGAAGCCGTCATTGGTGAACTGCATGCTGTCTCTAGGCCTCAACCCATCAGTGGGCTGGGTATGCCGCAAGCATGGACCTAAACACTGAATGGGGGTTGTCAGATCAATGTCACATTTATTCCATTATGGCTAAATCTGAATGCACAATGAATTCCTACACTAATTCATTTTATAATTTTTGATGCCATTGTCTCTCTTTAATATAAGCATTCAGAGCTGGACTCACACAGCGATGATGAGAAGATGCTGACCTCTGATAACTTGAACGCATCTGGGTTCCTTTTCTTCAGACGGGAAATGAGATAACCAATCACGATGAGGCAGAGAACCAGCAAAGCGGCCATTACAAAGCCCAGCAAGGCCATATCTCCGGCACGGTATCCATCTGAGGGCGACTGGACTCCTGGAGCTGTGATGGAGTACAGAGGAGCATTGACACGCATGGAATAGAAAAGAGACTTCAGAATTAATATTATTGAAATAATAACAGCCAGAGACAGCAGCACTCACGTGGTAGGACAAGCACAGAGAGAGCCGCTGTCCCCGACTCGCCAGTTGTCACATCGACAGCACGAACCTGAAAGCAACAAGATGAATTTACATTTACATTTAGGCATTTGAATTCTTACAGTATTATTTACATGCATGTACTGTATTACTATGACAGCTAGATGAGAAGGTAGAAGTTTGATTGTGTACTTGCTTGTAAAGCAAATGAGTCAGTTCGAACAGGTTTTTTCAGAAGAACAAATCCATCTGTGGTTACGTTGACAAAACTGCTGTACTGTACTTCATATCTGATGTCAGGATTGATTCCCTGTCCATGAAAGCATAAATCAAGTCATAATATACTATATACTGTATGTATTCTTTTAGTATATATAAGTACATATTATACGTATAATACGTATATTAATATGACACTAAAACCTACATTTGCGAAGTCATCATCTCTGGCTTTGACTCGGAAGGGTCTATTAGACGTCCTGTCCCTGAGCACCATGTTCTCAGGTCCTGAGTTGCTGTAAACGTATGCCTCATAGCGCTCCCTCTCAAATTTTGGTGGGTTCCTGCTCTTTTTCATCACCTCGATATTGACTGAAGTGGCAGCGAACTGGTCACGGTTTGACACCTGAGATGCCTGGGGAAAAAAGGTCTTTTTTTAATTAGAATTACAAAGTACAGTATATTTATAAGTCCACCTTGATGTGTTTTTCTGCCTTGCTCTCAGTGTTCCCAGGATAGAATCAGATTCCACAGTAACCTTGACCAGTATAAAGCTTTTACTGCAGGTAATGAACATGTAAGAGACTAGACTATTACATGTTAACTAGTAAATTATTAGCCATCATCATCAGCTTGTTTATGTTGGTCAGCATCCGTGTTCTTACCACTTTGGCTACTTGGCGATTTGGTGCATTGGGGAAACTAGGGAACAACTGGTTAGTTAACTGCAAGGTAAAAGGGGCGTTCAAGACAAACCTGGACTTGTACTGAAATTTCTCATGAATTAAGGTGTAAAACCACTTCAAACATGACTTCAAACATGGAACGATGATAAGACTCTTAGCTGCACCACAGTAAAACATTTGAATGGCGCAAATGTTTTAAAGAAGGACATTTCCAAGAGTCTGGGCCATTAAAGGAGTTCCTGGGAGGCCAGTATTTCAGATATGAAGCAGGCAGTCCGATCAAGTCTCTTACATACTGAGAAAACTTTCTACCTTGATGGTGTCCAAGCACTAGTGAAACACTGGGATAAGTGCATTAGTGCAGCATGGGATTATATAGAGAAATAAAGGGAGTTTTTACTCTCATCACTGTGTTAGTTACATAGCTACAGCACTAGATTAGCGCACAAAATATTTACGTTTGTTTCCAGGTACCACATTATTCTCCAATCAGAAACTGAGTAGACTGAATAGAAAAACGATAATTTCATGAATACAAATTTGTCCCAATTCCCAAATTTCTGTTAATCAATGCATATTGTATTGTATCGTATTAGTCTGCAGATATACAGTACTCACTCACTCATCATTTATAAACCTGGACGGGGTGCCAAACCATCACAGGGCACACATACACACATACACACACTCACATGCTCATTCACACACTACAGGCAATTTGGGAATGCCAATTAGCCTAATGTGCAGAACCGAGGCTGCAATCAGACCCAGAACCTGCAGGTTCAACAAGAGCTAACCAGAAAACCACCTTGCCGCCTTCGCAGATATAATAACAATTTATTATTATTATTATTATTATATTATATCAGACAAAATGAATAGACTGAAACATGACCACTTACTAAAACTGTGAGAGATATTGGGCCTGTGATATCTGCTGGTTTTAGCATAGTTATGTTTCCAGTGTTTTCATCTATTTGAAATATGTTGTCCTCATTTCCTACAATAAATTAAAGAGTAGAAAACTGTTTTATACAATGTCAACGAAAAATTTCTAAAAACTTCCGATATACACACACAAAAAAAAATATCCTTTGATTTTACCTTTGACGATTTTATAGCTAATCTCTTCATTTCTGCTTTTGTCTCCATCTCTTGCGTAGACCGGCCCCGGCTGTAAATGTAGAGGTCCTTCCTAAAATTTAAATGTGATTAGATTAGATTTTGGAAAACAACAAAAAATCGGAATACTGATTTAAATGACAGAAAATTTAATAAAATACATAATTATACATTTTCTATGTCACAAATTAACATGTTTTTAAAAGAACCTGTACTAGTCTTATTTCACTTAGAACATCTTCTGTTTAAATGAATGTGAATGAGCTGTTACTATAGAAACAGCAAAGTATTAGAACATGTACCTTAATATAAAGCTGTGATTTTAATAACAGTCTGCATCTTCAGAGCAGCTCTTATAGAAAATGAATCCACACCTTCTGACCAAGCAGAATCTTTCATTGTGGTATAAAATCTTTACAACACATTGTAAAGATTTTTGTAATGTAATCATGTATACGGTGTACTATTTAAATGCCTAAAATTATGCCAGGCTTTAATCTCAGAGTTGAGGGCAAAAGTTTGTACAGCCTTTGGATGAAATAATGAAGATAAAGAAATTAAATCTATAGCAACAACTTATTTAAAGGTTATAGAGTGTATGTTAAAATGTCCTATATCTGTTATATTTTCTGAACATCTTTCTTTTGGTTAAAGTTTTATCGTTTTGTCTGATATAATTTATTACCTCAACTTAGTTCATTTAAAATGCAAATAGTACACTTAACAATGGAAATTCTCGCAAAAAAATAATCTGCTTTAAATTGATAGATTTATAAGACTGAGAGGGTTCCTTTGTTCTTACTTTTTTCCCGCCTTGTACTAGATAAGTAATAAAATAGAAAAAGATTTGAAGGAAAAATCCTTTACCTGTTTTTCTGTTAAGTTGACTCTGCCCTTATACCCGACACTCAGGCAGATTTTGGCAGTACCAATAGTTATTCTGGTGCATGGCTGGAACCAGGGAGGACGGTTGTCAATGTCTTTTATGTTGATTATAATTGTCGTGGTGGCTGAGAATGTGATTTGGCCTGGAGGTGATAACGGTGGAGTATCCTGTAAAAAAACAACAACACACAGTTTATTAGGTTAGCTAAGATGTATGTGCATAAGGATGTCAGCAAAGGTTTTTTTTTATGTATGAAACAAAATCTGGTTTAGAGCAGAAATTTGTTTAATATATAAAATATTTACGTTCCTCCAGTGCTATAAATAACCAACCCCTCTCTTCAGATATTCTGTTCTTGCATACCTGCACATATAAGGTCAGTGTCACCTGCTGGATGATTTCATAATCCAAAGTCTTGTTAACGAGAATATTTGGCTTGTACATGTTCTCCAGTCGGAAATATGGGTTCTGCAAAAAAAAAAAAAAAAAACGTCTTCAATAAATCATTCCTGCATTAAGATGAGAGAAAGACAAGAATACAAGATGACCTAGTTAACTGCCTACCAGAGCTGGTTCCAAGGCGTAATATAAAATTCCTGAATCATCATCTTTTGCTTCAATCTGGGCCATGCTGGTGTTAACGGGTGTGAGCTGTGTGTGAACGAAGATGAAAAATTCTCCTCACTGACCTCATGTACAGTATACATTTTATAGGGCAGTGAAAATTAATGTCGAACATCTCTATAAGTAATGTCTGCTCACTTGTGTCATTATAAATGGAAAAGGGGGAAAAGTCTAATTAGAGTCCTCTGTGGCTTTATAGAGGCACAAAAAAGTTCTCACCTCATTAACATCTAGAGTGTATTTACTCTGGGCAAATGACGGAGGGTTGTCATTGATGTTTTGGACTTGAACAAGGACCGTCAAGGTAATCTGTGGATTTAAACAAATACATAGCTTTGGCTAAATCTGAAGACATGCTACAAATAGACCAAGTCCTGAAATAGAGATTCAAGCTGTTCCTTTTGCTAAATTCATTATCACAGAATTAATTCTCTTCAAAGTGTGACTAATGAAGTGCCATGCTAGACACTTACACTTTTGGATCCCGTTTTATTGCAACGGATTTGCACTGTGAGCTCCTCTGGATTTAGCAGAGTCTGAAAAAGGAAATTAACACGTTAACGTCATCAGCAGTCGCAAAACGGCTTCAGGTTCGCTGTTAATTTATTTAAGTCAAGATTTTTGTTTTTTCCTGTAGCTTTAAGCACTGTTACCAGAACAAGAAACAGTTCTGGGAAGTGTGAACTTATTCACTGATAAGTCAACGTGTTTTTCAATGCCACTGGTCAAGAAGAGGAAGCGATAGGTTGGTAAGAGATATTAAAGGAACCGTACTTCAAAGTCCAAGCGTTTCTTCACGATCAGATCGAAGCCCCTCAGGTCAAATGCATTCTCTGGGTTCCCGGTGAGAGTCAGTGTGACGTTCTTTGTTGTGTTAATGCGGACAACAACGGCATCGATTGTGTTGTTCTCTTTAATAGCCACAGGCTCTGAGGGAACTGAACAAACTGAAGAGACAAGGCAAATATCATCATGCTTAATGAACCACAACCCGGCCTACAAGCAAACAGCGAAAATCTACCATGCCACAACTTTTTCTGCGAACAGATTCAGATTCACGATCTGAATATTTATTTTTGACAATAATTGGTTTGCAATGTTGTACATTTTTAAATAACTGAACAGACAATTAAAAAGTTTTTGAGAAAAGACAAATCGTCTGACTTTTTAACACCCAGTTTAACGAGACTACAGTCAGAAATCGGATATAGCAATGTATAATTTATTAAAACACACCATAGCAATAGGCATCATAGCAATCCCAAACAGGCCACGTCAACAGGTCAAGTGAATCGAAATCTAAAACAAGCTGTACTTACTTTTCTCAGCGAGGCAGAATTTGTGAACGAGGAACACGATCGTGCAGCTTAAAGCGATGTTTAGCTTAGATTTCCTTTCCATGTCCTAATATGTGATGAAGACAAATAAGTATGGAGGACTAGAGATGACCGTGGCACCAGCTGGTACTTCTTCACATAAAGCACTGACTGTGTTAGTGGATGAGTGGGAGTCAACTCCCGTCGCAATGTTTGTGACTTCATCTTACGGTCATATATTGCCTAAAGAGCTTGCCAACAGTGGACTGCTCCCTCCTACAAAAATACTTGCATCTGCTTTCAAGGGGGGCATTTTGTATTAGTGTTCAGAATAGGAAAGAGCAAGAATGTGCCTGCAGAAAGGGAGGATTTGGGCCGTGTTGTTTTAGTGAGAAACTACATTTGTTCCACATTGCAGATAATAAGGATTCAGACTTCACTGTAAAATACAACAGACTGGTTTTCAGGATCTAGATTAGGCCTAGTCTTAGACCTGATCAGAAGGCAAATTCAAATATTTCAAACATATTACACCACAGACTTGGTGGATTTTACATTCTGATTGGTGTTGAATAATTCTTCATAACGGCAACTCTGACAGTAGTGCCTAATAACAGATGAAAAAAAAAATCATTGTTTTAATGTGTACAGCACAGAGAATTTACTGTGTATAATACCAGCAAAAGAAGAAAACTGTTAATAGAAGAGCTATAAACATGAACTATAGGCAAAAATTATGAATAATAAAGATGGCACATGTGAACCCAATGACACCAACAACAAGAGAAGTTTTATAGAGAAATACAGATACACAAACTAGTACTTAAATAATGGTGCTTACAAGGCATAATGAAACAGTCGAGGGAACGTGTAAAAATGTGCTCCATTTGACGCTAATATTGTCTATTTATCCATCCATCCTTCCATCCAATTATTATTTACAGTGATGATCAGCTACTGTGGACCGTAACATCATGCTGTTGGTCACTGCTGTAAGGGGAAGGTGCATTGCTCACTCATACTGTACGCTGTAGGCAATTTGAAAATGCCAATCAGCCTACAATGCAACCTCCACGTACAAACACGAGGTAAGAGCCAAATCCCCAACCCTGGAGTTGCAAGCTGACAGGGCTAGGCATTAAGCCACTGTGTCATTTATTGAATGTTTTTGGAAGGAGTCTCCAGTGTCAATGATTTGTAAAACTTAGAGGTAAGTTAAAGTTTTATTGCCATAATCTATATCCATGAAATCTTATTATAATTCAAGTGTAAGTAGAGTAGGATAGTTGTGTGATCTTAAATACACTACCGTTCAAAAGTTTTAGAACACTTGCAAATTTCTTTGTTTTGTTTAGTGATTTATTTTCTACATTCTACAACAATACCGGGGATTTCAAAACTATAAAACAACACATATGGGATTAGGTAATTACGTAACAACAAGAAAAACAACAGTTAGTTGTTATTTTAAGACACAGAGGTCGG